>JAVQJL010086218.1:0-18560 GCA_036024295.1 Nannoperca obscura
GTGAGAGAGAGAGAGAGAGAGAGAGAGAGAGAGAGAGAGAGAGAGAGAGAGAGAGAGAGAGAGAGAATGGAGGAGAGTGGAGAGAAAAACAGCTATTGTACTCTGAAGTGAGAGAGAAACAGAGGGCGAGAGAGAGGGGAGATTTGGCCTGCTACACGGTACAGTGGTAGAGAAAATTAAAGACAGTTTGATTTGGCTTTTAGGTGAAACAAGGTTGTCAGCAAAACTTTTTCCAGTTACAGCTAACAGGCTAGATTAAAAATCCAGACAAGAAGGTTATTATATGAAGGTGAAAGATAAGAGGGGTCAAGAGAGAGAGAGAGAGAGAGAGAGAGAGATGTGAATTGGCAGCAGAATATAAACTTCTTGTCATACAGCAAGGTATACTTTTGTGTAGGATCTTTTTTTCTAGTGTTTTCAGTGTTAAAGGAATTTACAACAACGTGTTAGTATATTTCTTAATACTTTCAAACTTCCCTATCCTGTCTTGGGCACTCAGCAGTACCATTTGTACATAAAGAATATGTTCAATCTTTAAAAATGGGTCACAAATACAAAGCATGTATTTTAATGGAGCATTTTAATGTCTTTCAGCTCATGACTTTACTGTTTTGGTTCACTCTCACCGCTCTCACCAGCATTGTTTTTAGCCGCAGCGTGCAGCCGTTTCCACCAACAAAATATTCTGAGAAACCTATTGTGCGCTACCTGCCCAGGACCAAGAACAGACAGAGTTAGCGACTAGTGGAAAGTATTTAGCAGCTAAAAAGCCAGATGTTTGTCTCGTGAGAGCAACACAGAACTAAAAGCAGAGTGAATATTGGATTTACATTTGCCAGGTGGACTCCAAATGAATGTTAATGTTGATCCATGTCTGCTGGATGTATAAATAGGCAACTGTTTGCTAAAAATTGGCCAGCACTGGGTTTAAATCTTGTTCGCTTTTTGTTATGCTGCCCCCAAGTTAATTCAATTTTTTCCAGTTTACCTTAACTCAAATACAAGTAAAATATATTTTGCAGGGTTATTTACAGCTGCAGATTAATACCATTTGGTTTACTGGTTAGTAATTACAGCAGATTTGGCATATTTATGTGTTTTTATTAGTGTGTGTTTATTTGTCAGTGTAGGGCTGGGACACAGCTACAGGCCATATTGTAATAGATAAATTCATTCAAAGAGAGAAATACATTAAAAAAAGAATAGATTTGTGCTTGCCTTGTTTACATGTTTAAGTCTGTCCCTGTTATTTCTTGTGTGCAAAGCATGAACTTATGTGTGTATGCGTGTATGTCACCATTGTGCGGTGGCAGAGCAGAGAGAGTGAACAGCTGGCAGGCCCACACTTGACTACGTATTGACCTGCTTTGCATTCACCTGTTATTCAGCCGAACCTAATGTTTCCACTTGGCTCTGCTGCAGCTGAGCTGCAATTAACCTCACTGAGAGAGCAAGACAAGCAGAGTCTTAAGTAATTAGTCAAAGTAGTCTGTCGAACTTTGTTAAATGTCACTCTACCTTATCTTGTAAAATTTATAATTTTTACGTGCATTTTCACACTTTGAAAAAACAAAAAAAAGTTTTGCCCAAAGAAGGCCTTCTAACTCTTCTCACGTTCACAGTTCCTCTAAATACAACCTATACATTCGATACACTGCTAACATACATTTGTTTTGCACTCTTAAGGTTTCAACAGGGTGCAGGTGATCTCCTGACTGCAGATAATTAGCCTGTGAAAATGCCATTTGCCTGTCTAAATACACCATTTGAATGGGAAAAAGCGTTGCTGCGTCAGACGCTTCCCTTCTCTTCACTCCTCCTCTTTGCCTCCCCTCATTTTTTCCCACCCTTCATTCCTCCCCTCCCTCCTCTTTTCGCAGATGCTCTCTCGGCTCTTGTCTGTGTTTGGGCTGCGACTGCGAGGGGTCACCGCCTGCCTTGTTCTCACACGTGGAGCACTGAGCATGTGTATGTGTTTGTATGTGTGTGTGTGTGTGTGTGTGTGTGTGTGAAAGAGAGAGAGACAGCACACACTTGTCTATGAGAGTGAGTGTGTGTGTGTGTGTGTAAGACCATCAAAAAAAAGGTGTGTGTGTATGTGTGTGAATTTATCCCAGTGTCTGTGCAGTTAAGCCTGAGTGCCTTTCCCACTGTGTGTGTGTTTCAAAGTGTTTGAGTGTGTATCTTTGTCTGTGTCTGTGTGTGTGTGTGTGTGTGTGTGCCTTGCTAGCTCAGTGCCAGGTCTCTCTAATGAGTCTGTCAGGCACTGTTAGCGACGGCGTGCTCCCCTGGCTCAGCGCACTCCTACAGACACACTGTGATTAGCCGGGCCAACGGCACGCCACCGGGCCAGATTAAACACTCACCACGCCGCAAGGGAACACACACACACACACACACACGCGCGCGCTCAGCACAGCACACATTAGAGCAAGCATTACCCTCTCTCGCACAAGCACCACAGACACATAGGCGTACTTAGACACACACAGCTTCATCATCATTGTGCCTATTAGTCTGCACTGATACAGTAACACGTACTTGGCCTCCAGAGCCAGGTGTTGATGCTGCTGAAATTGAAAATTAATGCAAAATATAATCACAATACAAGCCATCTATGGCACCAGCAAAAAATTGCTAATATTTCATTAATCTGTCCGCCTTTATTGAATTCCTGTCCACCGCTAATCTTGAACATCACTCAGAATTAAGGCCAGCCCTTCTGGCTCCAACAGCTTTCAACATCTTCATTAAAGCGACATGATTCACTAATTACAGGTAATTACCCTTTAATGAGCGGCCCAGATGAATGAGCAGATATGTAGAGGAGGGGCAGACCTGAGGACATGCCGTTTTTCATTCCTAAAGTGCCAAGAGCGGACTCTGACTGGGTGTTGCAGTAAACTGAGACATTATGGTCCAGTTAGAAAAAACTGCTTGACCATCACTTACACATCTTTCAGACATAAACCTGGTGTATGATACAGGATACTGAATAAACATACTGGGATGTCTCCTTTCACATAAAACCAGGGTCAGCAACTATAGTTTGCTACAACCAATCACAGAAATATCTGTACTTGCATATAAGTTTTCTCAAACTTTTTGTAACCTCTTAATATAAAGGAGCATCTGCCTATCACAAGTTGCATATGTTTATGAATTGTGAGCACTTCTCAGATTGTTTGATCTGAATAAGCTTTAGTGCCCACACAAAGATAGGTTATAAGTCTTCAAGTCTGTCTGAAATTGTTCGCTGTAATCATCCCTCCTGTTCAAAAAGAGACACACTCATGTATGTCTTTCCTATGCCTTTAATCAATTTTTTGACACATTAGATACATCTTTTACACACAGTGTGTAATTTCTGCCACTCTGGGTCTCTCAGTCAAAACAATAAAAAAAAGACGTAGACTGAAGACGTTGTGAAGTAGCGTGGGATCATTGTTGTCTTCGTTGTTGAACAACCACCATTGTCGTTGAAAATAACTACCCTGTGCTTTGAGCCCCAGACAGCCCCAGCCCAATTTAACCACTGGTTAATACATTACCGTACACCATAGCTTGGTGGTTGGCATGAGCTACTTACTATAGTAGCACATCCTGATTGATATTGAAATATCAGGTGCTGTGTTGCAAAATGGCAGGCAATAAATAGAATATGCTGTGTGGCAGCTTTTTACTTTACTTTTACTGAGTATAATCTGGTGTTTCCTGTGTTATAGCAACTAGAGGGAGTAAAGGGGATATGATGTCATTGACAGGGGACCAAATGAAACGCACCGTTACCGTGAATAAAATTACAGACATCTCTTTGTTTCAACATTGTTGGAAACCTTTGGGATAATTTAAGTACACAACTCAACAAAATATATAAATCAGGTTTAGTCGCTTTTAGACATTTTAACTGGGTCTCGACCCCCAGTTTGGAATCCACTGTAGAATATAAAACAGGATTCCATGTCATTAATAATTGCTGTTGTAATGTTGCCGAAGCTACAGTTTAGACACCTTGTGATAATTGCATGTGAAAACTTACACTTTACAGTCATGTTAAAGCGTCTTTAGGTTCAAGACGTATCACAAGTCACGTTTAGTATCTACCCCTGTAGCAGTCTGCAATTGGGAGCCTATACAATGGACCTGGGTCAGAAAAGCTGTGATGACCCTCAACACCAACAACAAATGTGGGTTTTTCCTGGGAATATTGCTGACACTGTTAAGAAGTGAGACTTGTAACAGATTTACGGTGGTAATGGGTTAAAGTTTCTAACTGTGAAGGTGTAGGAGGTGCAGCCTGTAAACTCAAAAGACAGGGGCGTTCATTGTTCCTTTGTTGTGTCCCTCTCTCTCTCTCTCAGAAAACGAACAAGCCAAAATGAGATTGATCTAACAACTTACCAACATTTAAAAAAAACTGTGTGCACCAATTTCCCCCTATTTCTTTTTCTTTTCCTCCCCCTTTCTTGGTGTCTCTCGTGCCAAGTGGCCTATTTTTACCCCTCCCATGTGGGATCTCAGGGTTTTCTTTGTCACCACCACGTTTCCTGCCATCGGTGCGTAGGTACAGTTGAACGTTGCAGTTACTGAAAAGGCCCCGACACTGTGTGTCTAACTGTCTATCTCTCAGATGTGGTCACAGATCTTTGTCTTCATATCCAAGGTAATGTAGCCTTGACATCTTTGTTTTTAGTTTTTTGCCTTTTACACCTTACAGTCCATGAAATATAACATTGTTTCCTCTATATAGCATGTTAGATACATTAGCATTCTAAAGTGGAAAAACTGGGCCAACATTTTCATATTTCTTGGTTCATTTTATTCCATTTGTCTGCCTTTAATCCAGGCCTTTGGGATTAGGATATTTACAGAAATAACCCACTGTTTACAAAACACTAATCCAATCACTACGCTAAAGTTCATTCAATTTGTGCCCTGACAGTGACCCTCTATCCTCCAAACCTTACACTCCTCCTCTAAAGCATATTTATCATTACGCCATATGCCCCAACACAACACTGTGTCTTTTCTCCAGTTGAAATGTGCAGAATGTGATATAATGTACTGTGTGGCACAATGGAGTAATTGTGTTTTGTCCCTAGAGGGAAAGTATGCGCTGGAAGATGAGAAATATCGGTGCAGGATGTATGCTTTCCAGCCGCATAAGACAATCCAGTTGTGAGTGAGGGCAGCTCGTGTAGATATAAATGAGCAACTTGATTTCTAGGATGTAACTGTGTTGTCTGACCTCTATTACAGCAGACTTTGTTGCCTTTTTATGTCAAGCTGTATCATATTTTTTGCAGTACTTTACTACAATATACATTAATAATCTCATTGCAGGGCAAAACAGTATATTAGGCCTATATATTTCAAACTATCCCAAATCAGTTCCAGATGTATGTGACTGAGTAAAATTCTTTTATGAAAGACAAATATACATTTGGACTTAAAATGATAAACAATGAAATGCCAACAGACTGCATGAAGTTAACTGTCCTCTTTGTACTGCACCTCTCCTCTAGCGTGACTCACAGTGGCTCTTTTGTTCTGCCACTCATTGCTTATGTTACTGTAGAGCACTAATGCACACAGATCGATAGCATACTTTCCATTTCAACACATTGAGCTGATGTACGGGCACGCAGTTGGAATTGATCCTGTCCTGTCAACACAAAGTTTTAGGTCTGTATGTCTTTCTACTGCTGCAAAATAAGCTGTGTTTAAATGAAAAGCTTTATTTTAAACATGTTCCCAATTTCAAACCCCTTTGTAGCTTGACATCTCTGCGTATTACACATTGAAAAACTGCACTGCTGATGATGATGTAAGGCAAGGTGGGTGGGAGACGGTGCAACAGAGACATAGACACAACACATCAAGTTCAAAACAGAACATCTGGCCCATTCGCATGAATCAAATTTAAAAACGTTCTGTCACTTCCAAATGGCTTCCCTTGCACATTGTAGACCTTTTATGATTGTGGAAGAAACATCATACTGTCTCAAATAAAACTATTCTGAAAAAGCTGTAAAGTCATACAACCATAAAACATGTTAATACACCAATAAAACGATCAGTCTGAAACGTAACGAAATAAAAATTACAAAAAAACAATGCATGTCTCCTGTCGGTCTAGAACAAACAAACCCAGAAAATCTATTTCCTCCCCCACAGGATGTCCACCGCATGCTAGCAGGTTTTTACGACCACGGCTGAAAGGTGCAAAAACACCAAGCGTGTTTCAAGTAAGCAAAACTATCAATCTGCACTTTTAACAAGCTCACAGTACAAGGTGCACACAGTCTGAATATAATCTGAAACCTTTACTGGAATGAAGACAGAAAGCAGGAACTGGCTGGTCTCACTCAAACAGGTCATTGTGTGTGATACACTGTATGGCCGTATAAAAAGAAACGCGTGATATAAGGAACACCTGGACATTTTTTTACCTTAATCTTCAGCAAAATATAATTGTTTGCAGAAACAAAATGTTGTACATTTTGGTTTTCTTGTCATGTGATGTGACAAATTCCTGTTAAGGTGGAAACACCTTGCTGGAGTTAAACTGAAAAATGTCAAAGCATGTCGTGTATGTTCACAACTTGCTGCAGGCTATACAGCATGTCATAACACCTTAGACAATTAAATCTGTCTGTTAAAACCTCTGATCCTTACTCTGCATGGCTGTTTGAATATGAAAAACATCACCAGGAAGAATCAGAAAGTGTTTTTTCCCCCCAGCTATAAATTATAGTGGTCTTCTAAAATGATACATTGTAGGAGGAAACTCTTTAAAATTTGTGAAGCTCTCAGCCCACACAATACAGTAGGTGCTTCTGAGACCAAGATAAAATGTTTTCAGTGATAACAATAAAACAGCTCTTTTTGGTTCGATGAACCAATCTATCAGCTTCTGAAAGGCAGAGATGGAGAGAGAAACAGAGAGAGGGAGAGCACTAATCGCATTACCTTCTCTTCCTGGCATGAGAGAATATTCATTTCGCTGTGGCAACCGGCAGGAGGGTGACGACGGAATACGACGCACATCCCACCATTTCATTTTCCATGTAATTAAATCAGTTAAATATTATAAAAACATGTAAACTCCGTCAATGACTTTGCGCCATTTGCATTTTTAATTAGGCCAGATTAATTCTAATAAGCGAGCTGGGCTAAGGCGATGACAGAACAGGCCTATTGTGTGTCTGTCACACTCGTTTAATTCTGTCATTATGTCCCATATCCTATTATGATAATTGGCTTTTTATTCTCAATCAACAACCAGCCAAGGGTATTAAGTAATAATCTCTGACTAGTGCACTTCTAACCTTAAACATGTTAGAAGTTTGCCACCTTAAAAACAACAACCGGCTGATAAAAGAGAGGAAAATGTAAAAACATTGCAATGCCCTGGCTTATTCAACCTAGCTACTTGCTCCAAATGAAAAATGACTGTCAAGAAGCAGCATGTTGACACTTGGCATAGGGTGTAAAGCAAACACATTAGACGGAGGAAATGGGTATCACCATCATCTCCCTGCAAGGTAACTAAGCAGAGAAGACAAATGCGTCTGATGTGTTCAGCCATTTCCTCTGCCTCCCTCTCTGGGGAGTCACTCAAAAACGGAATCTCTGAAGAAACTGGCCCTGCTGTTTAATTGAAAGACACTGCAGCAAACAAATTGGGGAAGTGCTAAGAGATTACAGCATGGGAGACATGCTGCAAGACAAATGTCTCTGACAAAAAGATGATATTGTACAGGAAAATCTTAATCTTAACCATGCAAAAGACCACGCAACTGCAAAAATCACCATTTGTCATAATTAATTATAATTAATTAGAGGTTGTTTTAGGTTTAGTTATACTGACTGATTTCTTTGAGGCAGAGCAGTTATGAAGGCAGCACCTACTAAATGTACTAAATGTAACCTACAGCAAATAGAACATCTAAATTAAAATAATACAAAAAAGTCTGCCATTTAATTGTTTTGTTTTATCAACATGATATTTGTGACTTTAGAAGCTCAGCAGGCTGGTTTAACATCTTATGGTGCTTGCTATCGAAACTTGTTTATGTTCGGCAGTCAGATATAAGCTAACATTTAGATTGCACTAAAGCAACACTATCATGATATGACGTAACCCATCTCATCCGGTTCCTTAACTTCAGCAAATGAGGATTAACGTAACCTAACATAATTCCTGCCTCCGAGAAATGTACGTATAAATAAAACGTAATTTTGCAAATCTATTCCTGGACTGTGTGTCTAGCGTCATGATATAATTACACCTAGCCAAAGAAGGTAAACACATTTTATACATCCTAATGCTTCCTTGCACAGCAGCAAGCACCAATTGTACCTGCAGAGTGCTGCCTCAGCAGCACTACCAAAGAAGAGCAGTCACATGCAATGTGTGGTGTTAATGCAAAGATATAGGACAGAGAATGCCAACCAGTCACATCACTAGTCACCATGCAGGACCTGTGGTGTCAAACACGTGATCGGGGACATTTTCAACCCAGTCATAATACTTCAGTGGTTAAGTTATGTGGGATTTCTTTGAAATAGTCAAACAGAAAACATACTTTTGCAGCACCACTGTGACAGTTATCTAACAACCACAATCTAATTATAATGTCAATGTTTCCTCACATGAGAATAAAAAAGTGTACCGTGAATACTGACAAAAAGATCCCTCCAGCTTTTAAAGATATTTTTTTACTATGAATAGGATTCCCATAATCTTGTTTAAACACAATCTAAGACTTGCATTCGTTTTGTGGAACAGTTAACACCTAGTTCAAGAGCATGATTTCCAGTCTTTCATTGTTGCATCATCAAAGTTCTCTCTAACTTAAGTAGCAGAGTCAATCTAAACCAATCGAATACTGAAGTCATAAAGTAAAAGCAATCTCTGCATGATCCAAAATTTGTTCAACCACACTTTTTATCACTCGGAATTCATAAATATTAGAAGACATCTGTGGGGCTGGAATGAACAGCAAACATTTTTCGTTCATCAAGGGCCATAAAATCCAAACATATTTAAATATAATCACCCACACAGAGATTACATAGTGTTACATTGTTATTTTTCATCATCTTTCTTCTTTTTTGTCTAAATTTGCTTTGCATTTTAAAAATCATACTCTTTATAAACATCAGTAGTTTTTCTATATTCATTTTTCTTTTTACATTCAAGTGAGATATTTCTCAAGTTATTTTCTGTGCTTTGTCCTTATAGTCCTTATACAGCATCCATACAATATAAAACTTGTATATTTATCTGTGACATTGTCAGTCCTTTTGTCAGAAGCCAGTATAATACTGGGAAAAAATGTTATCCATTCAATAGCTCAAAATGTACTGTAAACAATGCCAGGAAAGCGGTGGGGGCTGGGTGGGCTTTGTTTCAACAGAAGCCACCCTGATGCAATTGATGGTTGGACCTTTAATGTTTGCAGTTTCTTACTGGCTGCTCTCCTATTAACAAAATGCTTGGACAGTCAACTCACTCATATTCTTAATACTCTAAAATTAGCCATGGAGTGCAGCAAGCTGTCAGTGCTGATTCAGTTGGACAGGTACAGCTCCAATGTATTAATTTTCTCATACATGAGAAAAGTGCTTTTCCAGGTTTCAGTACCCCCCACTTTGCCTATATTCCTGTGCATTAGTATCCTTTTGAGTAACCACTTTTCCCCCCCTTTTTTACCAGAAGAGATGTTAGAGAGATTTTCTCCAGTCCCCGATAGACAGATTCAAAAAAGCAAAGTAAGTGTGGCCTGTCAAACGGTCCAATAACATGTGTTCTGCTTTATCAAACAGAGAAAGCCATAGTTTCTTAACTCTCACTTGCTAATGTTATGAGTCAGTCAGATGTCTATCTTCAGTGAACAGCCGTTCCACACTCCCACAAGCAATTTGACTTTTAGTGCTCTGAAGACAAGATTTAATAAACCTAAATTTCACAGTCAAACCTTATGAAAGTGCAGTATAGCCTCACAGTTTACATTTTACTCACTATTTATCTGTGAAGATTACTTAATAAGTTCCCTCTTGAGTACACACAAGGTAAGCGTTACTATGGCGATGCAGAGTGCTCCTCTGTACTCCGTGGCACTGAGGCCTGTTCCATTGTGGCGAGAGACAACAGCTGTCTTTACCTTTGGCAGGCAAACAGGCTCATTAAGGGCGGCCATGTTTGTTTTTGTGCACGATACCTAGCCCTAAGCAAACACTGCCATATCTCCACTCCACAGCCCTTGCAGTCTCAACATTTCCTTCCCTATTGTGGAGGGAGGCCCTGGCACGTTGAGCCTGCGCCACATTTTTTTCCTGCGAGCTCTGGCCGAGCTGCCAATGGCTCTCAAAGAATGCGTGCTTAATTGAGAAATTTAGTTGAGGTTTCAGCTGATGAAATGCTGAAATGCAGCTAGCACACTGCTGAGATGCTATGAATATTGTGTATGTGTTAAATACATAATGTGTGTCATTATACTGCCTGATATCACATCTTGTGGTATGTGACAAGAAAGCCTTCTTTGTTTTTTTGTGATGTGGACGTGATAAAGGAGTCATTATTTGGTCTGCTCACAGCTAACATCAAAATCTGCAGTGAAAGGTTTCATTCGCATATTTTCTCCTCTCTCAGCACTGTCTGTGACTTGAGTGACAAGGCAGGTTGAATTCATAACGCTTTGACAAAAATTCCATTTAAGAGGGAAAATGGCATTGAATGTCATTCCATTGCTGCGGACGGCAAACATGGGAACACTTTAACCCAAAAGGCATTCACATTAACTTGTACAAAATAGCAGAAAGATTATTTTTTTTGCTTTCCTATAATATATGTACAGTACTGGAGTATTTCAGCCAGAGCATTTCAAGAGTAGTCTTGCAAAATGTACTCACTTATTTGATTTCATCCCTTTTCACCATTTGTCAAGCCCAAAGTCACAATGCATTGTGAAATGAGTTCTTAATGTGGAGTAATGAGGCTGTCATGGCAAAGCAGTCTCTGCTTGTTTGAATTTGACTCATGTCGTAGATTCAATTAAATCAGCTGAAGTCAAGCTGGCCCCAGGCCAGATCGGTAATGGGTGACCTCATTCAAACAATGCTCTGACATATTGAAACAATAAGAGGAAGGGCCTTGAGTCAGATGCAAAAGCAAATTCCACTCAAAAGCGATAAGGTAGAAGAATTACAGTGAAGTCACCAAAGTGTTTGAAAGATTCATGTAGTCATGCGTCTTCAGGGATGTTCATGTTTTTTTGTTTTTGTCTTTTTGGTGCTAAAGTTGGTACTTGTGTAACACCTCATGGGTCAAGCTGACTGCTGTGTGTGCGCACGTGTGTGTGTGTGTGTGTGTGTGTGTGTGTGTGTGTGTTGTCATTAAAACCACAGACCTAATGGGGTGAAATAATGCTCAAAATGTAACAAATACAAACATGGCAAAAGCAATCTTTTACAATAAATACAATATAAAGATCTCTATTGTCAATGTACTAAACCCCATATGCTCTGTGAACTTTAGCTCCCACTTCCTTTGCCTGTAATAATTGAAAGGAAAATTGCTCGAGCTTTAGAGATAAGACTACCTTACAGATTTTAAACACAGCTGGCCCATTTCTTCTTTTGGAGGTTTACTTGTCCTCAGAAGTCTAAACTGATTTATTTGGATGTTGAAATGCCTGGAATCTAAATCATGACACAAACACTCCCAAGGCTATGTAAACAACCTTTCCAGTTTCAGTCTACAACCACGCTTTCTGAGCAATAACTTGAGTGCCAAGGGCAAAAGCACTTCTCACTTTTGGAAGGGTCCACTGTCACACAGTTATTAAGAGAGGGTGCTTCTCAGAAAAGGGAGGAGGTATCGCTAAAAGGGGTATTCTAACTGTACTGTCAATGCACAATCAATTATGTTACTTATTTTAAGGTACATTTACCATTTATTATGTGTAAATGTACAGCTTGGAAAGACAGAGACATCCTGAGTGCTTTGTAGAATAAACAGAAACGAGGTAAGGAAATCAAAACGGAACATCTTGCTTTACTCACTCTTGTTTCTCTATTCACCAGGGCAGTTACAGTAAACAGATAAAAGAGCACACACACACACACACACACACACACACACACACACACACAGAGTAACTGCATCTCATTAAGCGGCATTCCCTCTGGCCCTTATTCCATTAGAAATTAAAACTCGGGACAATTAGTGGCAAATTGTTCTCAGCCCAAGGCTCCAAGATGACTTAATTACAGGCTCATCTGAAAACTGTGCGATGGTACTGTGCTGGAGCAGTGAATACCTTGAGTAAGGGTCAGTAACAACAAAGTTCAATAGATGGAAGAATTAACTGCTGAAAATAGCACTGTATACCAGGAAAATATTTCTAACGTCTAAGTCATCACAAAGACAGAAATAGTTTCGTATTGCGTATGAGGAGTTGTATGTTATAACAGAAATGTTGCTCATTCTCATGGTTTAAAGACGTAACTTTAATAAATGTTAACACCAGTAACTAGGAATTATCAACTACACAATGTTAGTGCAACCCTGCTGGTCTGTGATCGTTCCTTCCAAAGCATACCAGACGGGATGGGAGAGGCTGAAGGTCAAATGTTGGTGAGTTGAGACAGAGCACTCTTTGGTACTTCACTCTTATGTTTGTCACTTCCGACAGAAGAAGGGGTGTACACACCTGATACGAAATTAATTTCAATTTAGCAATCAAACCTAAATCAAGTATTGTAGCCACACTACAGTGTGGTTCTATGGACAGAGTAAGCCCAGAAAGCAAGGCATTTTATCAAGATCCTGAGGGAACACGGATAACTAACTTGTTTTTTATCTGCTTCATCACTCTGCTTATGACAAGGACACAAAGCACATTTTTCTGTAATTGAACCAACTCTAGTTAATGTAACGACTGACCGTTCTGCCCTTCAAGCTAGAGAGAGAGAGAAAGAGAGAGAGAGAAAGAGCGATTTGATCGCTCCATGTACTTGCGCTTGTCACGTGACACAATGTCCCATTATATGTGATGTTGTCATAGGAGGAGAGGAAATGAAATGCCTTGAAGCTGTATAGCAAGTGTGTGTGTGTGTGTGTGTGTGTGTGTGGGCTGGGGGGGTGGGGGGGGATTCAGAGGTGTAAAAGTTTGTGAGTGTATATGGCCCTGTGTGTGCATGTTTGTGTGTGTGTGTGTGTGGTCCTGCGGGGTTCAAAATTAGTTTGAAACTCGTGCTTGAGTTGTAATTGTGCAATTTGGGATTTATTTGTTATCATCTCCATCCAATCATAGCATCTTTTGGCCCCAAAAGAAGTCTAGTCTTTGTGGTTACAGTTTGCACACAGGTTCATCCATGTGAGAAAACGACTAATAGTACAAAAATGATCATACATTCCTACATAATGCCACGACTGTGCAGTCGTGGGACCGTGAGACTGGCTCAAACCTGCATTCTAAGCATTAATTTCAATACATAAGTCCAACAGTAATTTAGCACGCAGACCAACACTGTGAGTGATATGGGGATTACTGCAATACTAGCAGGAATACAGGAGGGTATCTAGATGCAAAGAAATGACACTCGTTCCAGAAGCCAGGGTTTATCCTACAACCTGAGTGAGAGCGAAAAGCAATTCACCTTGTGATGTCTGGGTCTGTAAACACAGGTTTTAAAACTCTGTTGAACTTGATGACAAATTAGAATTGAGCACATTGTGTATGGTAATGCGATAAGCCTTCACAGTGACTGACACTACTGATACACAACCATTGCAGCCAATCAAATACAGCAGGAACAGTAAATGATACAGCAGATGTCAAAATTCCCCAGACTTCAAACTGATATGAGCTTAGGTTTGGCCTCATATGCCTGGAGTCCCAATTTATCTCCTGCTTAACAACTTCACTGTTGTTTTCTTGCTTTGTTTGTTGTCTTGTTCCAGTGGTTCCTCACCTACTCATACTCACAAAAACCCTACATGCAGATTGTGATAAACAGCCACTGGTAGCAATTAGCTACCTCAATTATTAAAAATTAAAAAGTTCTGCCAATAATAACCATGCTACTTGAACCCTTTGAATATGGCTCAGTTTTGCATTTAGATACATTTTTATGCAAATGTTATGTCTGGTGGTATATGAGCTGTTTGAAATCTTGTTTCCTACATGGAAGCAATATGAACTGATACACCTATAAAAATACTATGCCTCTGTGTTTGATCTTATCATTCATAAGATCTCCTCTAGTGACTCTGAGGAGGTTAATGAGTTCATTTCCACACTGTGAGTGTAGATAACCGCACATCACTGAAGTACTTTTTATTATTTGTGGCTGATATCTATGACAATACTGTTATCGTGCTTACTTACAGTGATATATTTCAAAACAGTTCCCTAATCATTTTTTGTTGACGAATCATATAGCGGATACAGCTGGATACAGAGAAGATATATGTTTCTTTATAGTTGGTTCTATATGGTTTTATTATTGCTTTCATGTCTTCTTTTATGTGAAGGGGATTTTTAGCTCAAACCACAAGGCGTGCTAGAAATTCAGGGGGAAACACTGCATGTATTCAACACAGAGTTTAAACTGTAACTCACTGCGCCTGTACAGTTTCTTGAGTTTATGGTGGGAGGCAGCTGATGTTTTTGCTCTAAAACGGTACCAGATTGCATCATTATTTTCCACCTGATATGTAGCCATGTTAATAGAGTTTCTGCCATAATCTGGGTATGGCCAGTAATTATATAACTGTGTGTATGTAAACATGGCTACTGTTTTACACGTGGTGAGAGAAGAATCTAGGTACGGAGAAAGGGAAACGTTTCTCGGTTTTTAATAAAGGAAAAATTGGAACAATGAGTGATGAAAGAAGCTGTTGTTTTTTTTCAACAAGTCACCATGTCAGTTGAGAATTTCCTTTGTGTGTGTCTCTATGTTCGGGGGATGTTGCATGAATGGGCAGTCAGCATTTAGGGTTCAAAAGAAAACAGCAGCCTGAGCTCCTGTCTGTGTGAAAATCAAGGCTACGGTGCTCTGTATCAAGTGCCATTGTTTTGGTAATAGTAAACCAGGGGCACTTGCCAGGAGACATTAGTCATTCATCTAACAAGTTCCACAAAGCAAACCACAAAGTGCTCCACCGTCGACTTCCTCTTATTGAATTCTGAGCACATAAGCACATTTCCAAGTCATTTTACAGAAAAGTATAAACTTTCTGATGACTAGCTACCTGAAATATGGCTGCCATGTTTGTTTATTTATGCATATCCCTGACAGAAAGCCAGATCATTTGGAAGAATGCAGGTGTTTTTGTGAGTGAGGGAGAGAATGAAAAAAGAGAAGGAGGGAGGTAGCAGGTAAAAGGCGGGTGGGAGGGGATTAGGGCGGAGTAGGTTTACCGCGGTAGTCAGTGTTGCCGGTGTTGCACCATGTTCGAGCATATGCCGATTACACACCGAATAATTGCCCACTAGCCCCATCATTTTGCTTTTATATGAAAACAAAACCCATAACACATACACATACCAAACCCTTATTTGTTTGGTTCCATAGTGTTTGCTAATTCCACATTTTTTTGTACATTTTTTAAAACTGTGTAATTTTATATTTTAGCATGGCTATGCTATGCCTGGGCTAAGTCGTCATCCATCTAGTATTATTGTAACACTGTTTATTAACCGATGGAAATATTTCCCTAGAGCAGAGTGCAATTTTTCAGCAGGCCTGTCATACTTACAAGCACTGTGTAACCCGAGCCACAAATTAGGCTGCATTATCAGACTTAATAAAACATGACCATCTCTCAGTTTCACTCCCTTTCACCTGCCGCGCTGCCTCAAACATTTGTTCCTGATTATGACAATACCAGCCTTTGCTAAGTAACTGGCCTAATTGTACCTGTTGCTGTTTAACTGCAGAAACTGCTTTACTCTGTTTTCTGTGATTATAAATTGAGTAGCATTGTGTTTTAGAATAGTGGTTGGCCAAAACAAGCGTTATGAAGACGCCTTGGGTTTTTGGAAATTGCGGTGGACTTTTATTTTACAATTTTCTGACGTTTTATAGACCAAACAATGGATCAATGATAAAATAATATATAATAACCCTTAGCTGCAGACACAGTAAAGCAGATCAAAAGCCCAACAAGACATTTGCATTCTCGAGGGAACAATATTAAGATGTAAGGGGTGGTTCTTCCAAATTAAAACATATTTCCTCACTTATCCATGCGGATAGATTTGGTTTTGAGTTAGTTAAACTGGAATTTCATTTGTGGTGCACACAGCATTTAAAAATGACACAACATCTCTTTACAGAAACAATGTCCCGGTTTCTCCAGATTATTGGATGAATGGAATTACTTTCTTCTTAAGAAATAGTCCCTATGAAAACAGTCGACAGTGTGTTCCATGGATTATCTAGAGAGTATCAGGGACACTGTTCCATGGAAAGACATTTTGTTGTGTAATTCTTTACATTTTATTTTTCAATGATGTGAGCACAAGCAAAAACATTTTCACACACCTCTAGAGACGTATTTCTTTCTACATGAGGTAAGTGACAAATACGTTTGTAATTTGGGTGAAATTACCCTTCATGTCACATCACTGATTTTAAAAAAGTCAAGCGCAAATCCTCTTCAGCCTTAAACTTTTGACTTTGGTGAGCACTGCACTATCACATACATTACACCCAGTCTGACTCATATGTGTGGACACACACACAATCATTCACACATCCACAGGCTGGTACAGTCGACCAAACAAGGTGTCACAAGACAAAAGGAACCACTGGTTTGTTATATAAAAATGCACTGTATTTTATAAAGATATATTAATGTGAAAAGTAACTCCAGCTGTCAGATAAAAGCAACTTTCCCTCTTATTTGTAGTGGCATTGAAGTAAAAAGTAGCTAACTAGCTCAAAAATGTACTTAAGCATAGCAGTTGAGTAATTGTACCACTGCTGTATATGGTATGGCAACATAACTGCCAAGGTGCCAGTAACACACACAAAGCATACACACACACACACATGCACACTCATACACATATACTTGCTTGGTTCACGTGGGTTGTGCCAGTAAGTGCTGCTTTAGGCTATGGTTTTTCACTACTGTCTACTGTGTTATTAACAATTCTATATAAAGATATGCTCAAGTTTCCTTTTCCTGTGTGTTAACAACCCTACTGAGCTGCTATGAGATTGTTGAAGCCTAGTTACTGTAAGAGCAAAAAAGAGCCCTTGATAGCATAACGCCACCATATGTCATAATTTCCAAAATCCTACTTTTCTTTCCTCTATTTGTTTTTCTTAGCGACATCACTCATCAGCATGGCTCATGGCCAGCTTGAGACTAAATAGGTCGACAACACAAAGAGAGGGCCTCTTTCTCTAGCTTTCTCTTCCTTGTCTCAACCCACAAGTCTCCTCTAACCTCTCTACCTCCCTTTTTCTTTAACAGCATCTATCTCGATTCCTCTCTCTATCCAAAACTATACAACAACTTTTCCATTTCTCTCTTTTAGGCGATTCCCTTGTCTTAAACCAAAGATAATAGCATTGCATGAACTAAAATGATGGTATTACCACTGTGCACTACTTTCTGTCACACTTCACTCTCTGCCCATTGTAAACGATCATGGAGCTCATCATTAGCTCTCAAAGAGGAAGAATGAGCCACGGTTTGATTACCTCGGCGGCTCTGTGGGCGCCCGCAGTCTCTACTGACTGAATTGGACGCAGACGATTACAGCCTTGCACAGGCAATTATATCTGCCTGCTAAATATGTCACACATAATAAACACATGCTCCTGACAGACAAGGAACAAGGCGAGACAGCCACAACTGGGGAAAGAGGAAAGAGAACCAATTCAGGATCATATGGATTTATCAACATTGTGTTCCTTAAGTGTAAACCTCTCGCAGTCCAAATCAATGTCAGTGAATTAATGGAAGTCAAAGACCTGCTAGTGAATGGCAATCTAAAAAGGTATTCTGATTGATAATTTATCTCCCCCCCCAAAAAAAATGCGAGATAAGGCACTGCCTGTTGAATGATACTCTATTCAACTTTCAAACTTTCAGATCATTTCACTTTATATGTACTGTTTCGGTGGCTTGGGCCATTAATTGAACTTTCATATGGGTACTGTCCCTTCAGGCCGCAGCGCAAACATGGCACTGACACCAGGCTGATAATATTTGTAAAGGATATTCAGTGAAAACAAGGGAGGGAAAGAGCCTTAAATCACTGGCAAGGAGCTTATACCATGGCCCATGGTATTTGCACAGGACATACCTCAGGAAGCTGAGACAACTGGGAATGTTTGTCCAGCTTCCAGCCTTTTCCATGCATACATACATACAGTACATGTGTACAGTCCATGCCGCACAGTGCATACATACAGTACATATACGTACACACATACTACATTGATACATATACTGTAAAGTGAACATAAATACATACTGCATATCATACATATATACATAGAATACATACAATAGGTCTACCGTA
>JAVQJL010086220.1:0-30319 GCA_036024295.1 Nannoperca obscura
CAAGCACTAGGCGACAACGGCAAGGAAAAACTCCCTTTTAACAGGTAGAAACCTCGAGCCGAACCAGGCACTAGGCAGGCGAGAGATAGTAGGAGAAAGGAGAAATGAATACAAGGAGCGTTTTATATGTAGTGACTAAATGCATAAACACGACCTTATGACAGCATTTTCTGTGCATCTTAATGCTTTAATTTAGAAGCTGGTCTTTATTTTTGAGCACATTTGATGATCTCATCTATGAGATCTGGTGATGTCTGAAGTCTCCCTGAGCACAATCTATGCTTAATCAGCTGCACTGAAGAACCGTTTGTCAAGGACTGGATCACAGGACTACAGCAGGAATCTCTCTTCATGGTAAACAAAATAACTAACTCAAAGTAACGCTAGGAACAATGGAAGAACATAAAAAGACACAACACTGTTTCATTAAAAGGCCCTTTAAAAACGATTTATTAACAGGACAAATGTTTGTTCTTAACAGCTAGAGTACTACAAAAAAACATGTGTTCATATTTGGGAGGTCTGAAGCAATACTAAATCATGTGATCAGAATAAATCATTCTGTATTTCCTTTGGTTCAGTTTCTTTGGTTTTATGTTGAATATGTAGGAGATTTCAAACGTGGCTCAAGTATGAGAATGATATCAAAATGTCATCCAGGAGTCGCAGTTTGCAGGATTTGTTTGTAAAATGACAAAAAAAGGAAATTATTAAAAGGATAAAAGCATTTTGAAAATCTGAACTGCCACCAGAAATGATGAAAACATTAACCATTTTTAGCTTCTATAACTTGTTTCCTATGAAAGTAACAGATTAACTTAATCCACTCACTCATTCTTAAACATAATCTGGAAACATGGACATTAATAACAAAAAACATTGAAACTTTTCAAATGTCTTTCATCAATAAAAATGGTGTTTTATGACTCCCTAAGTAACTTTAAGCAGGTCAAGCTTTAGTTGTAAGTCATCCAGCAGTTTGTTATATCTTCTATGTAAAATGTACATAACATATTTGCTCATTTCTCAGCAGTATCATGGTTTCAGGTGTCTGAAAACGTTCAATATAACGATACAACAACACAGGTAATAATACAGCCAATGCACTACTTTCATTACAAAAAGAACAGTATATTTTGGATTTAAACCAATCACCACAGTCTTGTCTTGTGAAAAGTTTTTTGATATTCAAAGTGTCTAACATTTTGCATTTCAAAAAGTTGTTAGGGCCACAACAACATGCAGGATGTTGACACATTGGCTTTCGCCGGAAGCAAACAAACTTTAACAATCCTCAGTATTACAGCTGTGGCACAGTGATGCCAATTAGCTTGGTAAAACAATCAGAATACATGTAAATGCTTTGAATGAATTAATCCCATGGCACAGTTTGACTAATTAGCTGGTAATCCCTGACTCCTATTGCTCCATATTTAAGACAAACCCACTCAGTACAAATAGTGCGACAACAGAAACCAAAGAGTGAAATCTGTAAAAAATAATTATTACTTTAAGTTGATGATTTTATTAAAAACTGGCTAATTAGTGGTGGTGCTTTTCTGTCAGTGCAGAGGAGCGTTGACAGATGTGGTCTTCTAGGACGCAGGCAAACCAACAAGGAACTTGTTGATGTTAATCAAGATATAGACTTTAATTCACAGTTGTCATTAAGGGAGTAATAATTATAGAGAACACGGTTCTCTAGTGGTCTGAAAATTACTTTTAAACAGATAGAAATATAATTCAGTGCCACATGTTTAGAATCAGTGTGAAGAGATGAATAGATGACGAGTGATGAAAGGTTTTCAGACTTCAAAAATTAATTGCGCTACTGGATAATTCTGGAACAATTCTTGTTTGTGTTAATTTCATGCATTTAATGTGACTTGTGTGCACTAAGTTTGTCAATCCTGCATTGTGAAACTGTCTGGTAATGTGTCACCACAAATTAACGAAGCCTGTTTTGATTTGACTGTCATTGTGGCATAGTGAACAAAGTCACTGTGATTCTGAAGTGTAAACGATTTGAAAAAGAATATGCACTCCCAGGGCGGGTTTATGGAGGACATGTCAACAAGACGCATAAACAAAAGTGCCTGCAGGAAACAGAAAGATGGCTTGTGCTTGAAATGCTGCAAAATAAAATAGCAGAAGGAGCATTTTGAGAGTGCAGCCCAGTTTCATACTTGATTCTGAAATTTTTAAATTACGTCAAAATACAAGCATTCTTCGTGCACAGCACAAACAAGTGTTTTCACTTGATTATTTCACAACTTTGCTTGAGTTCACCAAGAAAGCAACAAACAGACATAAAATTGCTAAAATCACGGAGGCTGCCATGTCGATTGAATGCCAGTCTTAAAGGTTGTCTTCAATGCTTTTTTGATATTTGTCTGGCATAAAGTAGCACGGCTGTGACCAAAGTTACAGAGTTTGGCAACTGCACAGTGATGACAAGACTCCAGAAAGCCAAGCCAAGAAATAGTCCAGCAAATAACCTCCCATTTAAAAAGTTTACACCAGCCTTTGTTCTACACTACGCTAACTATCTGCTGGCTGTATCAATCCTCTCATCTAACTCGTGTATGGTCTTACACTCCGAGGGTGGGCGGAAACACAACTTCAAATGATTGCTAATGTAGCTCGGTGTCTGCCAGGGGTGCAATAAGCATGTCACAAGTGACAATAGCAGCTACTAGAGTTGTTTACCTGAACTGGGCATGTAATGTACCTCACATTGATGTGAAGTGTTTGCATCTATGCCTCATTCGATATCAACAGCATTGTGCCTCTGCCATGTTCACTCTTTCCCACTGAGAGTTTTTGTTTGTCCAGCATGAGAAAACGTCTTTGAGTGATGCCAAAGTTAAACTTATTTATTAAATCCTGATGAGAATGTGTCATTCCAAATGTAAGTAAAGTGCATTTCCACTCAGAGCTCAACTCAGTATGTGTTTATATGTCAAAAATGAATTTTAATGTCAAGGGAAATATTACTACAGTGGGAGGGAAGTGGAATCTGTTTATAGGAATATGGTAAACAGCACTTTGTATAAGCAAATTATATTTTGAAATAGCGCTGCTAGCTGTGTCCGTGTGGCACGGTAGTTAATTTACAATTCTGCGTTATGTAAGATCAAATGAGGATAACAATAAAGGAAAGGACTGGGGTGATGAAACCTATACATTTCCAGTCATTTCCAGGATCAAAACCTCGGCTCCAGTCCACAAGTTAGACGGGCTCACCTTCCTAAATTAGATGTGTCACTGCGGACTTCATATAAAGCCTGGGCAAAGCAAGGAGCTCAGACACAGAAAATAGGACAGTGTACCCTCATTGTTTGGTGTCTGGCAAGGGATCAATTTCAAGTATCTGACTCATTGTACCCCAAAGGTCCAGGGTTTCTGATTGCAGCAAATTACAGATTAAAGAGCCCTTCATACTGTTACACAAGTGCTCCCGACACACTGGATGGTGTCTGAGGCGACATGTGATGCACTGGGTTGGGGTGTGGTGTGTGGTGTGTGTAAGAATGTGTGTGTGCGTGTTGTCAGATGGGCAGCAGTCTCTATTGCTTCCCTGCCTTTATTTTTCACCTAGCGGGGTGAATGGAGGGTTGGAAGAAAGCAGCCAAGGTGCCAGACACCTGAAAAAGAGGGAACTTAACATGCGCTGACAGCAAACTGTATCTGTATCTATGTTTGTGTCTCCGCCACTGAACACAGATGTGAAAAGATGATCCGACCTCACTGTTTAAATTCAAAGGGCTTCCCGGCTGCAGTAACGCAATATTGGATGAGTTATTGTAATTCGGAGCCACACTTCTTCATTGTTGCACTTGAAAATGCTAATGTCATTTTAAAGAAATATGAAGCCTCAGCCTGTTTTACCTTGGCCGGTCCCTAGGAGCAGTAGATGGATGTCTCCTCTCAGAGTTTCCTGGCACATGACCTTGAGTGCTTTATTAATTTCCTTATCTTTTTAGGGCAATACCTCGGGCTATTCACCTAAAAGATGAGTCAGGGGATCACTCGAGGCATTTCCAGTTAAAAAGCCTTCCACAGTTCATTAACTATTTCAACTAAAAATTCCTGTTGAAGAATAATTAAATTAAAATGGTCAAATTGGCTTTTGTTTTATGTGTAAGCTACTCCTTTCAATTATTCAAAGGGCAGTAATTATTTAAGGTGTTTAGTGACAGGACTCTGGTGAACATCCAATCCTGCCAGAATTTCTTTCAAGTCACAAATGGCAATAATATGACATATTATCCAATTTACTCTGCTAGATTAATGCTCAAATTTAACGCCAAGTGACAAAGACAGTGTTTTAGAAAAGATAAATGCAGAAAAGATTATCATGCAAAATAATCCAATACTAAAGTCGGGTTGCTTTGAAAAGTGCTTTACAGCAACTGGCATTTAACAACCTAAATTAAAAGCCGTATTCCTGAAGATAATAAACTCATCCGGAACAACTGATTCCCTCTGGAGAGTGTAAATTAGAGACTGAGTTCATTGAAGGATAAAAGACGTGTGGATTCACGTTTTGACAGGCATCTATAATGCCTTTCTCTTGAGGAGTTAAATAACGGAATTATTTAAAATTCATCCACTGAATCATTGTGTTTTGAAATGCATTGCACTCAGTGTGTCATCGTTGGAAAGGTGTGAATAAGACTGAACACATCATCTGCATTGTGGCAGTCCAAAATGGAGGAAGAAAGAGGCCCGAAAATCCAGCCCTTACTCATAGATGGCACATGTGTTTATTTAATCTTGTCTTTAAAAATCCAAATGTAAGTTGACAGATATCAGTTGCAACCAGGAGGGGGAATAGCAACTTAAAGACCCTCGAAAATCCATTTTAAAGATAGAAAAAGCATCTGTGGGTCAGATTTATCCAGCTAGCTTGTTTGCATGAGAAGTCATAAATAAATAAGCGCTGGAAGAAAAAGTGTTGATACCTGACAGTGATGTTGACAGCAACACATCATATACTGTAGCTTTGCACTAACAATCTGACCAGTCTCCTAATATTACTCTGAGAAGTGTCTTTGGAGAAAAGAAAACAAGAGCCTCATTCTGTCATTTACAGCTGCTTGAAATTCTTGTACCATAGCAGACTGCTGAAGGAGTTCCAGTCTTGGCAGGTTCACAGCGCCACACGGGGTCAGAGCAATTTATCAAGATGATTGCTGTACAATAAGGACACCTCTGTCCCCTATACTATGTGCAAGCCCTAAAAACCAGCCAAACGTATCAGGGACGATCACCTTGGTCGAATGAAAGACTGTGTGTGTCAAGAATAATTTCAACGGGGACATAAAGTAGAGCACTTCTGATTGAGAGGGGTGTTACTGGTAAAAATCACAACCAACCAATTAAAAAAGGTATGTGTCTGAAAACACACAAACATGTTTTTCAGTCATAGTGGTGCTTTGAGTTCAGTGCAATAGCAACGCTAACATGCTGATGGTTAGCAAGTTTAATGCTTACCATGTTCATCATCTTAGTTTAGCATGTTGGCGTCCTAACATTGTGCTAATTGGTACTAAACTGTCATGTCTAATGTCATGGTAATGTACTAATTGTCTTTTTTTTTTTTCAGATTGCCCACAAAGGTTGCTGGATCAAAATATCATCAATCAAAATAGGATAAACCTGTGGTTTTGGTTGCTTTCTGTACTGTAACTGTAATGAAAGCATTTCAGTTCCTTGAACATATATGCAGGGGAATATGCTTGCACGAGAAATATGACAGGAACACATTGCAAACCAGTAAAGCACCATTACACAAATCAAATACAAAAATTATATTTTCTCTAGACGTACTGCATTAGGTTTCATTATATTGGTTTATACAGGTGTTCCAATTATTTTGCCCACAGCTGTACATACTGTATATAGAATATTGCACATGCAACACGCTGTTGAACTGGGTCGTCACATTGAGTCAACCCTGACAAATACTGAGCACATAGTACAAGTTGGGAGCATCACTGATATGCAGGAATTTCTGCTCAGTGTGTACTCTACTAGCCAGACCCGTCAAAGACCACTTCCACCCCTCCATCTTTACAATTTATTGAACTGCTTCTTATTTCCTTCATCTAGGTCTTGCACTGCTTGCCTCAGCACATCACAGCCTAACACCTTGCCTGTCTGAACCTACACCTGCCTCGCCAGCTACTGACACACACTGATGTTGTAATTATGTGTGGGTGGTACAGAGCAGACAGACACCATTGACTTTCAGGGACGAATGGCAGTAGAGCTTGACAGTATCAACATTGTCGGCAGAATGGAGGAAGAATTTGTGACTCAAGTTCAAAAGGTTTAGCCTTTTATCTTCTACTGCACATTTAGCTTGTCACAATATTATCGCCTTAAGAAGTTTGTTGTTGGGATAAAATCTCAATAAAAATGAAAAACAAAGGAAATGCTTACACATACTACTGCAGCAAATACTTGGGCGAGCAATTAATAAATGAGAAAGTGTGTAAAAATACGGATTTATAGCCAATAAACAGCCCAACATTACAATTACCAAGGGAGCGTGGAGCTCTTTTTTCACATTCTACACAAATGAGTCAATGAACTCTCTAAAAGACTCAATAAATCATGATACTACTTCAACAGGACAGTTTAAGTTTTACTATGTGCAACACATCCTCACATGTGACGCTGTGGGATCGTAGAGCAAACAGGAGGTGCTCTAATATGGACTCCCATGCTTCTCTGTGTTTAACATTCAATCACTCATTGCACCAATACTGCAGGACCGGCCAAGGCCCCATCACATTTGTCCCTCTTCTCATTTTCCAGGACCTATGGCATGAAGTGAGGCTTGCTGACAGTGTTCAATTCTCGTAGTAATAGGAATAATTGATGACTGGCTATTTATGGGGGATGAAACCAGCCTGCCGAGACAAGGTCAGCAATGTGATTTACAGTAATGTGCCCACAGACAAAGAGAGAAAAAAAAACCCCTTTGTGCTGGGGAGGAGGGGACTGAGCAGAGGAAGTGTGACGTTTGCATTTAGCGTGAGTAAGGTGAGTCACAGCTGCTCAGAACAGGACACAGTGTGATTCTTCCGCTGACACAGAGTTAAATGTTTAGCTTGATTAGTGCTCGCACTTTTTCATCCCCCCCCCCTTTTTTTTTTTGCAAAATCAAGACAACACTGCATGATTTGAGGCCTTCCGGTGCTTTCACATCTGCCTACTGCAGTGTATTTTCATCAACACTGGAGACCAAACAGCTAAACAGCTGGAAGTGCAAGTATGTCAGCTGTTTAAATAAGAAGCACTTTGCAATGAAACTTTAAGTGGGTTGCGTTAATGCCTTCATGGCCCCATAATTAGCAGACACCATTTCTCAAAGCAGGTTACTCAGCAGTGACTACACAAGCAACTGCTAAGCTGATTTGATTGTGTGCATCAGCATCACCTGTATGAGGGAATTACAGGAGTGGGGGGCACTACAGCTACTCAAATGTTTTCCTTGAGCGGCGAATGATGTGATGTGTGCCTATGTGTGCAGCTGCATTTTTCATGGTTAGTTACCGAAGCGCTTTTTACCCTCTTTGAGCAGATGTTTCAAACAAATCCTATGGATTTGCAGGATGTAGCCCAGTAGTGGTAGCACAAGTGTCAGCGCACCCTCCAAGGTTGCTGAAGTAAAGGAGGTGGAGGGTGTGCGATATGACATTTACACTGCAGCGCATGCAGTGGTTTAACATGGGACTTAATGCAGGTTGTGCTGACACAAACCAGGGTCTCCCATGGTGACTATGGTTTGAAACCATATATATATATAAAACATTTATATTGGTTGTCATGTATTATCAGTTACTATAGGGATTCATGGTGTGTCTCTGATACTGAACAGTCAGGGCAATGCTCTGCTATTACTTTATTATATTACAGGACAGTTGGATGTCAGTTACCTTCACAGTAGCAGTCTGACATTATAAAGTCTGATAGGAATCGGACTCTTGGTTTTTATATAGCTACAGGTCTGTTGCTGGTAAATGTAATAAACATTAACAAGCAAGTTTGCTCTTTTCCTGCAAGAAGAGTGTCATTTCAGGAAGCAGTAATGGTGATTTCATTCAAATAATTCTGCTAGGGAAATTTTCACGGGACAAAGGTATTTCCACGTAGAGCCCAAATAGGACACCCTTGATTACAAGTCGTACAGAGCCAACAAATGAGATTGAAATGACTTTTAAAAACTAAAATACAGATTAATCACGAGATCACGATTCTGCACGAGGCGGGAGAAATGCCAGGGGAGGTTCAAGGGTGGTCGCGTCGACGTATCATCCATCATGAAGCAGCAGGATCTCCTCAAGCAACCTCTGATCGCTGCAGACTAATTAGAAAAGAGGGGACGTTGTTTTTTCTTTCTCCCGAGCAGCACGCGGGGTCTGACGAGACGGAGCCGTCGTCTTCTTCTTCTTCCACGCCGCCAGCTTCTGCAGAAAAGAAAGCCGTTCGCCCGCGTGAAGTGCGCGCGCGAAAATCACACACGAGTTTCCCACGTGCCTAGAAATCCCAGTGTGTCGTTTGAATCGCACTCAGTTCCCCCTACCGACCACGGCGTGGTTCATTCCGGCGCCGCTGCCTCCTCAGAGCGAGGTGTGTTTCTGCTGTCAGCAACACGGCGGCAGGCGGCTCAGTCACTGCGCTGACAAGAGCAGCCGAGGGAATTTCGATGGAGAGATTAAGACCGAGCTGAGATCTTCTCGCGCAGGACCGCGTTGCGCTCAAGTGTTATTCGCCGAACTGTTAATGGGGTGAGTTGTTTCCAGATATGAATCGTGGCCGCCGAGTTTTCTTTTTTCAAACAAGAAATACTGTTTTTCCTAGATTGCGTTCAAAAGTGGGGGGGGGTGCGTTTTGGGCACAAAGATGAAATGACATTGAGATGTTGAAGTACTTAAAAAAATATATTTTTTTAAACCTGAATCTGCAGCAGGATGCCTTCAGTGCTTTGTTGGAAATTGTAATTTTTTTTAATCAGAAGGCTGATTGCATGGAAAGAACCAAAAAATAAAATGTAACAAAAGCAAAAAGCATGCTTGTAGGACGATTCTATTCCATTCTATTGCGGAGAAAATGACACTCACACTTTTTATGGTCTAAGTAGTGGGCAAAGAAAACTTAGTTTAAACAACATGCAAAACACATTAAGTTTTTCTCCCAGCCTCTTGATTTCTGCAGCATCCTGTGGAGTATGACTTTCTTGCAAAGGCATGTGAAGCTCAGAAAGGATTTATAGATCCCGATTAAGTTGCTCGTTTTCAAATTATAATGAAGTATATGTGGTCTGGAAATATCTTCCTGCTGCAGCTCTGTCATCACCATACAATTGTGTCTTTGCAGTAATAACTATCTTTATCACCTCTGTCCTTCCACTGCATTAAAAAGTAAACACATTCAGATCTTATGATCGGTAATGAGATGTTAATCACCCTCTGTCCCTGTTTAATTTCTTGCAGTTAACTCAGAACCCCACAAGGCTCTCCAGCAAATGTGCCCAGTGAACCAGCTGGCACTCTTAAGTCTCAGGACAGTGACTGACCTGAATTGACACTTTACCCACACAGCTGTCTAAAAAACACTCCAAAATACAGACTTAAATGTATTCACTTGTTATCCTTTGACGTCACTGAACGTGATTCCTGTCTTCCTGTCTGTCAGTGTCTCCCTCCTCACTCCTCTCACATGTGCATACATACATTTGCATGTGTTATTCGGCATCTTCCTGCCTTGTGTGTCTGTCTTTCCCCGAGTGAGTGACATGTGCTGTTTGAGGGAGGGAACAGGCATATTTCATTGCCCGTTTTGCCCGATCCCTTCATAATGGTCGTCCGATTTCATGGCTATTGGGCTTGTTAATAGGAGCGGGGAGAAGAAAGAGCAGAGGGCCTATCGGTGTGCTTGGTTGGATCGTTTGATTAGAGGACATGGTTTGTGATGCTAAGAGTGTCACATGTCACATAAATACACCTGCTGACAGGGACACGGCTCATATTGTTATTACCTCTCAGGTCATATTGATGAGGCTTGGTGATTGATAACAAGCAGATCAATCTGACACAACCCACTGGGTGCAAAAACATATATGAATAAAGCATTTCACGAGGAGCTCTGTTGTATTTTCTCCTGTTGATTTTTTTGCAGAAAAATCAACATGTCCTTGAAAAGAGAAAGATGCATCTGACTGGAGCAACATTTGATTGATTTATTCATCAGATGAATGCTTCAGAAATACAGCCAAAAGTAATGTCATTAGAGGCCAAACAGCCACAAGAATATGATCCGATTTATTAAATTCTGCGATCTAGATTAGACTCAATTAGGGCCAATTACTTTAACTGAATTATATGCATTTGCCACACTCATTATGGACTCTGCCACTGTGGCCAAAGGCCTGGGAAAAACCTGAGTAAGTATTACAGATCTCCTCATTACAGTGTCACAAGTGGAGATGTGCAAAATTAATGATTATTTTTCATATGTATGATTACGAGTGAATCTCCACTTTAAAGACTGGTGTGGGAGATAAGCTGGGTCAAGGTTAGAACGTCTAATCTGTATTTTTTGGTAGATTGTTAGAAGCAAGAGTAGGTAGTAGTAGTTAAAGCAGGAGGCGAAGTTTAAACCGAGCATTTATAAATAAGAAATTATGATTAATTATTAATATTCACTTCTTATGAGATTGTTAAAAAATAAAGGCATATCTGAATATGTATTCCAAAACACGATGCATGAAATCATTGTTGCCCCCAGTAATGCTGCTGAAACTGATGCTTCTGTGAGTCAGATGCATCTTAGTTATCACAACAATGTATTCTGGACAAGAATAATGGATTTCAAATGTTAGACAACTCCTGTGAATATTTCACTCCAAATGTGTAGGTAAAATACAGAAATCATATGAGAATTGCCTGATGTAATTATCCCAGGTGTAATTAAGGCGGTCTCTTCATTTATACTGTGTAAAGCAATTGTAAGCTGTAAAGATCAATACCAAACTTTACATCCAGCTGACTGACAGTAGTCTGTAAGGGGTTGGTGATTTGAGATTCATTGTTTCTGCACTGTTGAACATTGTGTAGTGTAGACTTTACAACTTGCTGAGCCTCTCCTGTGAATGTAATAGAGCTGGCATGTCAAATCTTTCTTCTGTGAATCTGAAACGAAGACAATCCTATGATAATACAGAGTTTCTCTACAACACAAGCTCTAATATAAAGTGAAAATAGATGCTGCTCTCCGCACCACTTAAAACATATATCTCCATAATGTTTAACAGAGGAATCTCTCTATTGGACATGAAGGTGTGATATTTCTGAATGAGTGTACAACAAAGACTCCACTTAAAACTGTTGCAACAGAAGTCTGACTTTGATGCAAATCAAAGGACAGCAGTGGGATGATGAAGCTGAATATTTATGGTCTTTTCCAGACCCAGAGATGTTCTGGAGTACTTTTGAGCCTTTTAAACAGCAGATGAAATTGCACTTGAAAGTTGTAGACAGGGTGCTTGACAGCTGTGAGAAACTCAAGTGCTTTTTACTATTGTGAGCAAATCATTAAAGTACCTCTCTTGGGAAGGACAGTAATGTACACAATTGCATTTAAGCAATGGTGCAAATCCAGCAGTAAAACCTACAAATGCTTGTGAGTATTGCATCTTTCCCCGTTAGCATATATCGTTGAATTTCATATATTTTTTTATAGATACAGAGGGCTGTGAGAGGCTTGTACATTAAAATGGTTTGTCCCTCTTCTCTCTCACCACTGCAGAATGCATCAGCTGTCTGCAGAAACTGTCTCTGAATCGTCTTGGCCCTTGGCTGCGGGGCCGTGAGCGGCTACCATGACGTATCCCAACACCAGCATACTGACAGCCAACTCCAGCGGAGCTTTGGACAACCATGACTCTGGGGGAAACATCTATCGGCCCTTTTCTGTTTTCAGCGTGCTCACTCTTACATTACTGGCAATGCTGGTGGTGGCCACCTTCGTGTGGAACTTGTTGGTGCTGGTGACCATCCTGAGGGTGAGGACATTCCACCGGGTGCCCCACAACCTTGTGGCTTCCATGGCCATCTCCGACGTGATGGTGGCCGCCCTGGTCATGCCGCTCAGCCTCGTCCATGAGCTGAACGGCAGGCTGTGGAAGCTGGGCCGCGTGCTGTGCCAGGTGTGGATCTCCTTCGACGTGCTCTGCTGCACGGCCAGCATCTGGAACGTGACGGCTATCGCGCTGGACCGCTACTGGTCCATCACCAGGCACCTGCAGTACACGCTCAAGACACGTAAAAAGATCTCCAATGTGATGATTGCACTCACGTGGCTGCTCTCCTCCATCATTTCCCTGTCGCCTCTCTTCGGCTGGGGGGAGACCTACTCAGAGGGGATGAAGTGCCAGGTGAGCCAGGAGCCGTCCTACACGATCTTCTCCACCTTCGGGGCATTTTACCTGCCACTTTGTGTGGTGCTCTTTGTTTACTGGAAGATCTACAAGGCTGCCAAGTTTCGGATTGGTTCCCGCAAGACCAACACAATAACACCCATGGCTGAGGTGATTATTCATTTTCCTTTTTTAATACATTTTCTTAAAATAAATACCCCCTCATCCTTATAAGTCACAACATCATTATCCTCCCCCATGTCAAGGTATTGGTTAATGAATGTAGATGGGCACTCCTTAAAGCCAATAAGAGAGCTAGAATAAGCAGCTATGAGTTATGTCGGCCGGCAGTCTGCTTGACATGGCGCAGATTAGCTCACTGGAAAACTTCAGCTTTGAACAGCCCGGAGACTGACAGCAATATTTTCAAGTAGTTCACCTTTGAAAGAGGGGAGAAAGAGGATGACTACGACTGCTAGTTAAATCTGATGAATACTACCAAGTCCTTCATCAGAGCACTCTGTGAGATGAGTAAGAACTGTGACATTGAAGATACAAAGAGACAGACTGATTATTGGCATCCTTGCATTGCCCCCCCCCAGGCGACTTCAGCTCATGTTCGACCTTACATTGGAAACTGCAGTGCAGATGGTGCTAGAAGCAGAGGATGTAGCACAGCAGATAAACCAGCAGGAGCAACAGGCAGCATTCAGTGTGCAGGAGGTGATACACGAGCAACCATCAAAGGCAGGTGGTGGGCAGCCAGCTAAGGAGAGAAGTGATGGACTGGAGCAAGCCAAATCGAGGGGGACTTCAGGTGCCCTCAAAGTGGGAAGGAGAAGCATAATGTCCCAGCCAAATGCCCGGCATTAGAATATGAGTGTAAAAAATGTGGGAAGAAGTGCCATTGGGAGAGAAAATGTTTCTCCAAGTCAGTAAAAGAAGTCAATACTAGTAAGGACACTGAAACACTTTTGAGGATTGGACTGAACAAATACATAAAAAACACATTTCACTCAAGTGCAGAATTGATTCAGGAGCTGATGTTACTGATCTTGAAAACATTCAGAGCACTTAGGCCACAGAGAAAGCGAGTAATATCTATCAGATCCCTAGACAGTCTGGTAGAGGCATTAAACAGAGGAAGTACATCTAGCATATTTGTAGCAAGAGGGTCTACGGTCAGAAACCTGTAGATGGGGTTGGTAAAAAGAGTAGAGCAGGTTAGGGGGATACTTAAAACAGGCTCAGTCAGGATCAGACTGTTGTATGTAGATGAATACTCTTTGAAACCAATCAGAGGGCTGGAATAAGCAGCTACGCCTTGACGAACTGTACGTGAATCAGAAGGTTTGGTTGACAGCACTTCGTGTTGAGATGCTGTTGTGGTGTTACTAAAATCGTATGTTCTAAATACAAATAAGCTGCGTCGGCCAGCACCCCTCCTATATCATGTAAAGGAATAGTTCTCCTCTTGACCTTCCCCTAACCCACAAATATGGGTTGCTGTGCAATTATTTATTATTTTGGCTGACAAGCTAGTCAACAGTAATCAGGGAAACATAAGTATCCAGTGTATGAACATATGGATAAATAATTGAAGCAATCCTGCACATCATCACCAGTTTGTTAATGTGCGTCAGCAGAAGGTAGAAGGCTATAAATACCACCTCCAGCATCTTTAATGGGCCACTGAACCTTCCTGGCTGTGACGTTTCTCTAATCAGCAGACACAAAGGTCTAGGTCTTTTCCGCGAGCATTAGCAAACATTTAATCAGGCAAATGTTCCCCGTGAAAATTGAGTCGGCACTCACTTTTCACCTGCCTTTATGGTGGGACATGCAAATTGAATACCACCCACAACACCTCAGTGATAGAGATTACACGACATTAAAGTAATCTTGGAGCAGACGCCTTTTTTATTTCACTTATAAAAGGCTACACTCAGCATCTGAACACTTTGAAAATGTGGCAAACATCCATAGAAGGGAGAAATGTTTCACAGAAAATACACAAGACAGCTTTTTTCTTTTTATTTATGTCACACATTTCCCCAAATCCTCAAGATACCCCGTAGTTATGCAAGCGTGACATCAGTTGGACCTCGTGGTCAAGGAGGACCAATCAAGGGGGAAATAAAAAGCCCCGTCTTTTATTGCTTAATAGACCGACTTTTTACGTCAGCTTTCATTACACAGGCAATCACTCTTGTAGCCAGAGCAATTAAATGGAATATGTTTTATCAGTAATGTTGCTTTCCACAGACATACCCGCAGCTTATGGTTGTGTTATACATGTCTCATTATTACCCAGCCAAGGTTTATTCTCATCAATTCCCAGCGTACATGGAGGAGTCGAGGCACAGAGCCCTGCAAAGAGTTGTGATGTGAGTGATGGCATCAACATCCAAGATAATAAACCTCCTGCACTCATCCATCAACAACCCCCACTCAAATATATTAAGACATACACATGCCACCAGAAAAAGAGTGTATTTATAGACAAGGTGCACAGATTCTTGGCCTAGATGCACAAATAACTTAACAATACAGTGCCAAATGCCAATAAATGTAGTTTCAGAAAACGGTTTATTTCACTGCTAATATGAAAACTGATGTGTGTTAAAACTCTGATAAATTAACATCTATCTCTACATTTTAGATTCCATAAAATCTCTAAACAGTCCAGCTTCCTGAATGAATAACACGACCTTCAACACATTAAGTCCACTTGTCTTTCTTTCTTGAACACTTCTCCTTTAACATATCAAAGAATGAGGTGACAGCCATCCTTATTTGTAGGTGACAGACTGCTCATCAGAGAAAAGGCAGCATCGGTCAAAATAAATGTGACTTTATACACTCAATCCCACTGTGGTTCACGTCCCTTCTGCCAACAGTCACTGTTAAGTTAGAGCCATGAGATGATTAGCTTAACGTGAATAGTGGAAACAAAGGGGAAATAACTAGTCTGTTTCTGTCCGTTCATGAAGTCGATTCATAAACGTACATTTCTCGCTCAAGTTCAAACATTTTCAGTTCGCGCAGAAACATTTTTACAGGTACATGCTGTAACTATTTCTTTTCTGGACCAGTAGCTTCCTGGAGTCTCTGCTGATTGCCTGACAACCTCACGGTGACGACGTGACTCACTGTCGCAGTCCCCGGCTCTTGTTCGTCAAGAAATAGTCCTCAGCTAAAACCACAACATATTGTTTTTACATTTCATCTTATGACCAGATTAAACAAACGAAATGTAACGTGTGAGTGAGTGGACTTTAAAGGCTTTGAACAGAGACAGGCTAGCTGCTGTTTCCCACTGCTTTCAGTCGTTATGCTAAGCTAAGCTAACCATTTCCCTAAATGTCAAACTATTCCTTTAAGCTTGACCACAATCTTTACCTGTCCTTTAATCAAGTATTTCTAGTTGCTTATATTCAAATGAATTCTTCTTACAGTTAACCATATATTTAATGATGGGAAACCAGGTTTTGTTTTTAAGACAAGCCATCTGAGGTGAGTCTCACCTTCTTAGTTTAAAAATACATCATAACCTCATCACTGATCCGCTGTATAAAGAAGGATCTGCAGCTAAGTGCCCATTTCAGCTACTGCACTATCTAGTATATAATGTTGAGGTTTGAAGCCTCCTTCCCAACAGCCTTATGCTTTTAACCTCTGGCCCCTGCTGCAAATGGATTTGCTTCATCCATCTTATCAGTTGTAGGCCCTGCTGACCCAGTATTGATTCAACAAAATATTCTCCAGAATTTCTCCGTCCATGTGCAGGTTGTTGTTTAAATGTTGAACAGAACACAGCGGTTTCGAGTGTTAGTCTGTGCCCTTAACTTCCGACACATTTAGAGGGATGGTTTGTCTCAATAAAAGCTGTTAGGATGCTCAATGACCGGGGCGACATCACCTGATAAACAAAAAATAAAGTCAGCCTCGGGCTGTGCTAGGCAACAAATAAGAGGAGGAAGTCAGCAGTTTAATGTTGACATTTTCCTTTTCCCTTTCTCCAGCTCTGCTGTATGTTTGCGAAATGGCACAAAATTGGGCTGCTGGAAAATGCAGATTAAGACACGGCTCTGGCTTTGTGCACTGTGGCGTGTGTGTGTATGAAATGAAAGAATAAGCTTCGGCTTGTTGATCCACCTGTTGATTCACACTTCTGTTCAGCAGCCTATAATCCATCTTTTGTTGAGCAGCCACAAAATGTTCACTTCAGCAATTGCTTTTCTTTGGCCTGTATTGTTAAAAATATTGCTTTTCTATTCTAATGCCATTCTAATGGCAACCAGGTTTGTCTGATTGATTAATGACTCAACAGAGTAATTGATTTATTCTCTGATCGGCTGCCTCCCAGGTAAAGGAGGAAACACACCAGCCCCAGATGGTGTTCACTGTGCGCCACGCCACCGTGACCTTCCAGACAGACGGGGACACATGGCGCGAGCAGAAGGAGAAAAAGGCGGCACTGATGGTAGGCATTTTGATTGGCGTGTTTGTACTTTGCTGGATTCCCTTCTTCATCACCGAGCTCATCGTCCCGCTGTGCTCCTGTGACATCCCCCCCATCTGGAAGAGCATCTTCCTGTGGCTGGGCTACTCCAACTCCTTCTTTAACCCGCTCATATACACCGCCTTTAATAAGAACTACAACAATGCCCTGAGGAACCTCTTCTCCCGGCAGCGCTGAAACACTCTTCACGCTCGGCAGACACACTACACCAGCATGCACTCCGCAGTGTTACTCCTCCAGACAGGAAGGGACTACCCTGTCTGTATCCCTCACTCCATCATCCATTAGATGGATGATAGCCAGGAACTACGTCTGAAAAACTGTCTTTTAAAAATGTGTCATTTTTATCTATGTTTTGTTTTGTTTATTTCCATGCGGAGGTAACCTCACAGCTGGACCGAGACATGTGCCTCAGCTACTGTACTACAACGAGAGGAATAAACTGGTTGTGTTGAGGCAGTAGCGGATACAGTGTTGACTACACGTTGGCCTCTGCCGTTGCAGCCTTGTAAGGGAGAGAGGCATGTTAACTCCCTCGTAAACACTCATGATATGTGAGGCTGCTGGGAATCATTTCAAAGTAGAGCTAGAAGGCTCATTCAAGAAAAATATTTTATAATGAAAAGACCCTCATAAATAATAAACCAAGAAGAAATGCTCATCATCATAGACATAACATTTCAAGCAAAATAAAAATGGATTGGATTATAGAAAAGGATTGTAGGATCTGGAAGCCCTCCAGTAGAGCGATAACGTGTTCAGTGACATCCACCTTACATATTCTAGATACATGTGCAATATCTCCTCTTATATAAGCTAGCTATACATCAATTCTCTTCACACATACACCAATATACTGCCATGCTTTTATTATATCCATCATCTTTGAATAGATGCATTGTTGAGAAACTGCAGCTACAAATGATTGCATCTCACTCCAGATACTGAAGATGTATGAACTAGTGTGAAGCTACTGAAGGGCTTTTTACAATACCGTGGTGTTATAGCAGGGGGGTTATGGGAGAAGCTACAAATATCCCTAATGGGCTCAGCGCTCCAGCTAATGATATTGGTCTGATGATGTTTTCCAATTGAATTTTATGACTCCCTTGTTTCCTGCACAAATGGTCACTTTCTACTGAAAGTGTTCACTGTTGAAGAAAGTGAACCTTTATTTTGTTGTGTAATATAGCCTTCTGTAACGTGAGGAATCAAGCATGAGAAAATGATCCTTAGATAATACTTGTGGCATATGTAAGTGAGCTCCTGTTGGAGGGCAAAAGCAACATCAAAGTTTCTTGCATAAAATCTCATAAAATGTAACTTTTTTTGAACGTCACAACTCAACTGAAGAAGTAAGTGTTAAGTACGCCTATGGTTCAAGTAATTTCATGAGCTAAATAAACCATTTATTAAGAGTAAGACCCCACAGTCACGCTAGCTTTGAGCTAAATGATTACATTAGCATGCTAACATGCTCACAATGATAATGCTAACATGCTGGTGTTTAGTGGCCTTAACGTTTGCCATGTTCACCATCTTAGTTTAGCATGTTGTCATGCTAATATTTGCTAATTAAGTATAGCTGAGGCGGACTGAAATGTCACCAGATTTGCAGGTATTTGGTCATAAATGACAAATTACAATTTTTACTTGGTGGTGTTAGAGTCACTCGATCACCAAGTCTTTGGGATACATTGTTTAGGCACCATGGGCATATGTTTAAGATGTTATGGTAGTCCATCCATTAGTTGTCAAGATATTTTACAAAAAAAATTAAAAGCCCACCTCCTAGTGGCTCTGGAGGAAAAGTCAGAGGATCACCAAAATCTGTAGGATTCATCATCTTGGAACTATGAACGTCTGTGCAACATTTGTGCCAATCTTGTAGATCATCTTGTAGATGTAGAGATACGTATTTCACAGGTTAAGTGAAAACTTTGACATGCTGGTGGTGCTATGTGTAAAGTCAGGGGATCTCCAAAGCCATTAGTATTCATCCACTGGGCTTTGCAAATTTCATCGCATTCTACCTAACAGTGGTTGACATATTTCTATCTGGACCAAAGTGGTAGACCGATCAACTGACATCCCTGGAGCCATGCGGCTGATGATAAAATACCTATTGGATAATATAAAAAATGCATTGTTGCAAAGCTGAAAATGGGTCTTTCATCTCGTGACATGTTGACATTTTAGAGATACATAGTTTCCACAGGACAGCAGCACTACATGGCTGAAATACTTTAAAGAATACTAAGCAAGGTTAGAATATTGCACTTTATATGTTATATATATATATATATATATATGTGTGTGTGAAAAACTTCAAATTACATGATTTGTAATTTAATTTGCTATTAAGTTGAACTGAGTAATACATCACGATGAAGAAACATAAATATATGTGAAAAGAAATTTGCCCACTAATTGTAATGATGGTTCCAGTGATGACAATATTCTGTGGTAAATAATTAAATGCATGGAATATAGACAGAGACACTCATCATTATTATTATTTTTACATCCTTTGAGATATGGTAAAATAATGAGAGTACTGGTGAAACTGGTCTATTTTCTCTTAGCACTTCTTTCATGTACTAATCGCATGACTTGAGCCAGTGGTGTAATTCTGCAGGATTCACTTATTTAAATGACTTCTCACTGCTCTCCAAATTGCCAGAGGATGAATGATTATTCACCCTTTGCTCCTCTTGTTTAGTGTGATGACCCAGCTCAGGAAATGCAAAGCATTGCAGCAATGGTATGTTTACTATCCTTGTTTCCAATTTTTCATGTTCAAAAGAGGTAAAAAAGAAAAAAAGAAGATGCAGACAATTATCTCCTTCTGAGGCTCCATGCTTGTATTCATACCTAAAAAAACAAATATAAAAGTAGTGGATTTTTGAATGGTGTGTCATGTATAATTGTGTCAGTGTTTTTTCAGTGTGTGCATGTTTTCTTCCACAGAAGCCTCGGATGATAAAAATTGACAATAAACGAGCACTCAATTTGTGATACACAGCGTCGAGCTTGGCACTTTGACAAGAAAGCTTATGAAAGTAACAGCTATTCACGTTGAGCCACGAGGCGTACTGCGAGATATTTACTAACAGTTGTCTACAGACACACACTCGTTCACACACACATTACTGCATAAACTAACACATACAGAAAGGGGAAAATAAAGAATGAAAGGGATAAAAAAAATGCTGTGGTAAAGTTTTATTTTTATGATCATCATTGCCCAAATACTGGAGGTCATTTTAAAAACAGGCATTGGCATTTCCTATCTCTCTATGGTGCCACTGCCAGCATGCACATTTCAGAGCCAGGAGTGAGCCTGCTGCTGTTCGAAGGAGCACATCCATCCATGTTTTCAGGGAAGACAGCATGCATGAAAATGCGGCTTGGCTAAACTGACTTAGGATTAGAACCAGATGCCCCTGGCAAGGAAAACCTGTGCTTTAGCTACTGAATTTTACAGAAATAGATGCAAAAAGCAGCCTCGAACATGTACAGTGTTAGAATATACTGTCCCCACATTCTTGAGTGAAGGAGAAATATGACAATGAATGTAATATGTGGCCAACTACAGACACTTATGAGGATTTTAATAAAACATTTTTATTAAATATGTTTTAATTCTGCATGTCTGCAAACTTTCTGCACTTGGTGTTTTGTGTACCACGTTCTGTTTACATGTAAACAAAGATATCTCTAGTTTGCCAACATTAGCCTCTGGTAACAATAAAATAGGTTTTACATAACAGCTGAAGTGCATGTGGTGGAGACTTGCAGTGTTGAATGACCAGACAGGACCAGATGTCCTGCACTGCCTCGTCTCTCTTATCTTGACAACAAAGTGGGCTCTGTCTCTTCCTGTCTGAGGCCACGTCGACTGTGTGACTGTTGTTGTTCCACTTGTTATTCTCTGACAGCTCCGTTTTATCCAAATAGAAACTGCACAGCAGGACGCTGGAGAAGACGATCCTAGTGAGTGTATGTATATGTGATCCGAGTGAGCACAGCACAGCACTCTCACTTTCTCACCCTCTGCTCGGCAACTTGCTTGCCTTTAATTCAGTATCTCGGGGGGAAAACAGAAGCGATTGTAAAATAGAAAATTGGAAGTTCTACAATACTCCAGAGATACAAGCTGATAAACATTTATTTGGCTGGAGACAGAACTGGGTTGGATTTTTTATGTTTCTCCTTTTATGTTTACTCATACATACTCTTCTGATCTGCTCACTGAAAAGATTTTTCCTCTATCTGTTTTTCTCTTCTCTAAATACCGTAATATAAGCTATCCAATCCAACACTGTACCCAAAACATTGCACTGATAGATTGGAATAGTTGTGATTATAAAGTATGCATTTATTTGACAGCAGTCTCACCAGATAAAAAAAATCTTCCAGTAAAAACACAAAAGCAGCAAAAGGCTAAGGGTCTACAGCCATGCTAGCACACGGAGGCTACTGATGCACAGTGGTGCTATGAGCTAAATGCTAACTTCTGCATGCTAATAAGCTCGAAATGACAATGCTAACATGCATTATGTTTAGCAGGAATTATGCTGACCTTGTTCAACACCTTTTTTTAGCGTGTTAGCATGCTAACATATGCTAATTAACATTAAACACAATGTAATGGAAATATGATTAGTTTAGTAGGTATTTGGTTGTTGTTATAAGTCATCCTGAGGCATGGACGTCTGTACCAAACTGCATTGCAATACATCATAAGTCTAGAGCTGTGCTGCTAGCGTGGTTAAGTACAATCATATTTGTGTGAAACATAAATAACACAACACTAATTTCCAGGTTCAAATTCTTTCTCAATGAGAATGTAAAGAGGGATTATATACATGAAAGCAAAACAACAACAAAAACAACATCATAAACATAATGTTACACCATGTGTTTTATTAGATATGAAAGAAAGCCAAACAAGAATAAAATAAACCCCCTAACTTTAAATTAACTGCTGTACAGTTTATAATAAAACTCTTTATGAGCCAGGGTAAAAATAAGACTTGGAAACCTGACGGAAATGCGGTCATCCAAATTGTTAAGCACCACAGTCATCCTTTTGTTGCAGTAAACACAGGTAATGTCATTTGTTTGCTCAGAACAGTGATCCATCGCCTATGGTGATCCATTACTTATGGCGATCCATTGTGCTGTCCTTCACTATAATAACTCTCTGCCAGGCCATGAATAGTTGATACAATGTATGTGGGAAGCATCTCAAACAGATTCGGCAGATGCTGCCGTGCAACAGTCGCACAGATGAAGTTGGATGAGCCTATGACATTTTAAATGGAAGCCCTCTGGAGTATCACTATCAGCCTCTAACAGTGGCATGGTACAGTGTGTGTCCGCACAATTAGTTTCAAAAGATCCTGTCCATGCATCCCACCAACAAATGTATTATTTTTGTATTGGGTTCCAGTGGAGTGAAAGAAAGAACTGTTATCTTAAGTGTCGTCTGACTGTCTGCATTTCAATTTTACACCCCAGTGGCCTTGGTTAAACCAATGCAGACATGGAGAGAGAGAGAGAGAGAGAGAGAGAGAGCGAGCAGAGACCTTTGAGAGACATTAAAAAAAATAGGCGTTGCACAGACAAATGAGTCTAAAGGCTTTTAAATGAGTGCTGGTTCCCGGCGAGATTAGGCAGGTGGCATTGTTATTTCGAGATTGCTGGAAACCACGAACAAACTAATTCAGGTGGTGATTGCTCAGTGGGGAAATGGTACGCTGTGGGGTAGTCTCACCATGCGCTCATCAGAAGGGCAGACGCAGACATGCATGCACAGATACACAGACACAGTCGCACAGACACAGACAAAGAGGTGGAATCACCTGTTTCTGCTGTGACTCTGCTCCTCAGTGTTTCCTCAGTATTGTAAAGATATAGCAGCACAGCCTCATGTTCTGTTGCTATGGCACCAAGACAGTGAAAGAAAGCTCTGTACATGTCTGTGAAGATTCTCAGTCACCCATGTTAAATAGGATGTTTACACTTGCAACGTTAAAGAAAGGCAAGTGGGGATGGTATTTGTTTTTCCTCCACGAGGGCTGAAACACCTTCATCACCTTTGACCTACCACTTGTATCCATTCAGAAGAGAATGCAGAGAGAACAACTGTGAAACACTCCCTTTTCAAAACTGGTTATATGTCAAGACTTGTGCACACCTCAGCCCTCACACGCATTTGTTTTGTACGGTTTGCATACAGGAGTCCAGCAAAGTTCACAGGCACTGCAACGTTATGCTTCTCTTGGCAAGAGAAGGGGGTGATGTCATTTTTGGCAGATATGTGTGGTACTCTGGTTAGAAACAGCATATGTATTTTCAGCTCATTCATATAGTCCACGTCAATGCCCTACACCTCAATCAGCTCAGAGGATGTTTGCACGCACCACTTTGATGTTTGACAATGTGCGCGTCGGCAGCGTTTTATCACTGCTCACATTATACACCCTCAATGTGAGAGCTTCTGGTCTGAATTCCATTGAAGAAACATTACAATATGAATGAGATCTATTGCACAGGAACAAAATATGGTTGATTACCCTGCCTGATGACCAGAACAGCAGGGGAAAACAGCATGACTGTGAGCTTCAGTGGCTTTCTTGTGCCCGCTCAGAATTTTATAGTAAACATCCCCCAGGTTCTGTTCCCTAACAAGGATTAAGAGCTGCCTTAAAAAACACGTTGACCCAACCTCTGCAACAGGAATAAGAGCTTGTTTTACTGCTCATATGTTAGCACCAAGTCCTGGGGGAGAACAGCCTTTGTTTTACATTCAATTGTTGTAGTGCATTCATATTCAAGAGATGCTTGTGGTACATTGGCAGACACTAAACCCAACTACATGGCCCTAAACAGCCCATTACTTCATTTTCAGACACTGAAAACATGACTTTTTTTCCCTAGATTAGAATCGTTTGAAAACAGCAGCATTTTGTATAGCTTGTTGCTATGGTATTTTGTGGAAGGAATACATGTGTACAGGCTTAACTGGTGCCCCCCCCCCCTATTATGCCACTGCATTAACATCAGTAAATCCCTGTTTGAGATCAAATCTAAATATGATGCCATGTTCATCCCACTTCTGGCTATGACATGTTTTTCTCAATTAGATTAGATCCCCATCTTATTCATTTTGCACATTTGTATTCACACCAGAGGTGAAAGTAACCACAAGATGCTAAAACAATTCCATGTGCCACTGTAGCATTTTCATTAGGGTCTTTGACAAATTGCGCTTTGTTGAAATGCCTGCAGTGGTAACTTTTATTGGCCAGCTGATTGCATTAGTTTCCACTTCTGCTGTAGCTATTTTTGAGAACTTCAAACTGCAGGAGGAAGTGTTAAAGTAGCATATCATCACTGTCTGGTAAGAGGCACATAACTAAATGCAGTCTCAGCTACTGTAGATAAATGACAGATCAGTAAATGCTCACTAGTATTTGTTTGTGATCAGGATTTTTACTTAATGTGGTTTTAACTACATAATTTACAACCACACATAAACAAACCAAAACCCCAAAAGTCTCATTATAATGTGCACATCATGTTCATTGATTATCTAATTGCAACAAACATGAACATCTTCTTTCTATAATAAAAAAAAAGCAGAACTGTTGGAAGTATTTGACTGCTGGCACTATTTATCACCATTGTCTACCCCTGCCTTGGGTTTTTTATAGCCACAGTTGGTCCACGCCAACTCCACTCCACGCAGCCCACTTCTCGCTTAAAATGTCCTCTTGGGTTGCAGCACTTAGCAACACGTTCTCTCTGCCAGCCCAGGAAGATCCAATACCACCTAAATCACGGAAGAGATAAGAGTAGAATCTAAAATGAATGGTGAATTCTCCACAGGAAATTAATGCTCTGTTCAGTAATGTATCGCATTCCCTTTAAAAGGTTTGATCATTTTACACCCAGAGGGTTTTGAATTTGAATAATTTGCTTTAAAAACGGAATAAAAAGTGAGATAAGAAAAGAGGAAATGACTGGGACTGAATGAGTCCCCAAGGAACCATAATCAAGAAAAGAGTAATATCATATTATGATGTGGTTATGGTCTTTCTATATCTACTCATACATGAGAATATTGTTTCAGCAGTTTCTAAATGCAGGCTGTAGTGTTCATTCGATTACCGATTATTCAATTAGGCAGATTGCAATGTGCTGTGTGGGCAGATTTAAGAGGAGTGAGCTGTCCCATAAGCTAAAGCACGTTGACTCTGATCATGGAAATAAGTGCTGTGTGGGTGGGTGTAGCTCTGAGCAGTGGGAATAGTATCAAAATGAAAGCAGGTGTGATTATAAAGGAGGATGTAAAGAGGATATATACAGTGAAGCCGCTAATATGTGTGAAAAGAAACATCTTTTTTAGAAAATGCTCCACTAATATCAACAACATTCATGTAATGAATAATTTTTACTAAATTACTTATAACTCTATATTAAAGGGAAACTACACCGCCTGCCATGTGGCTGTCCTCTGAGTGTTGATGATATATTGAGTCACTTAAGGAAATACATTCCTCAGTAGGAGCTGTGTTGGCCAAAAAAACAGATTTTTTTCCTGCTCGCTGAGCCATAACAGTAGTACCTACATATACCAGGATGCATCGCGGGCAAACTTCTTACTCCTCTGAGCAAGTTAGCTGCTGCAAATGAAAGTTACACAACGTTGCCAAGGAAACACATTCTTGCAGTTTGACGATTTATTTTCCGCTATAACGTTACTGTCAGGGCATGTCTATTAGATACAACATCAACACTCACATACACGCACAAAGACAAACACACACACACCGGCTGAGCTAGCTGAGCTAGCTGAGCTAGCGCTGCAATATAACATTCCCCAAAACCACAACATGAAAAAAACGTTAGCGGCCTCCATCCTACTCTTGTTATTTAGTTGGCTTCAAAAGAGGCTTAACGTTTACAGTTTCCCCTGACTGTCCCTCTATATTACAACATTAGTCCAACATCGCTCCAGCCTGTGGGACCAGCGTAGCCTAGCCTCCTTTTTCCAACTGCAACACTGCAATTTCCCCTTGAGAATCTATCTAATAAGCAATTGAAAAAAATATCAAACATACAATTAAAGAAGAGTTACTGTTACTAACAAAAAGGGAGCGGGAAGCTTTACCACAGTGATTGCATTTAAGAAATACAGAAAATGTTTAACTAATAACATTGTATACTGGGGACTGGATGTGGTTTCTTATGTTGGCCATTTGTGTGTGTGTGTGTGTGTGTGTGTGTGTTTCAATGTCCAGTTGGGTGTATATGCATGTGAGTGATTTGTCATCATCAAGACAGGAAGAAGCTGCCAGAGGCCAATCAAACCTTGATCACAATCCTCTGATTCACAGGAAATACATGCACAGGGCACCAAAGCATGGACAAGCACATTATAATCTTACAAGCAGAGTGATCATCATCAGTCTACTTGCTTTGTGTGCATTGATAACAGTGTGTGAAACCAGTTCAAGCCACATGAAGGGACTCCAGAGAGATATATGCTCCTGGCATGCAATATTGCTTTAGCACAGCCGCCGATACTTGAATGAATATGAGATAAAACCCCCACTGATGAACTGGACACTCATTATAGTCTCACAGATGTATTACATGCATGAGTAGCTTAAAATGTTAGTTCTCTTATATTAAATATATATAAATAAGCTATATTAGGATGCTGTCTTTAAATTACAAGTTTTATTAACAGTAGTGTTCCCTGTTTTCCTGCTGTGCATTTTCACTTCCGAGCACTATTTGACAGCAGTTCCCACTGACAGTGTTGACAATGGTAAAAATAATCATGGAAGCCACATCCTTCATGTTTTTTTTCTTTCCCTATTACTTTAATAAGCTCACTAGAGTGTAGAACATTTGAGAGGAATATCCAGAGATGTCCGTACTTTGTGTGTTGGCGATAATGCAGCCATCCTCATGAGAGTGTCAACATGAAAGCAAGAAAATTCGAATGCTCCTTCCCCCAACACGCTATGTCACCTTCCAGTGGGAAAAGAATCTACCTCACTGGCCAATGTGTTAATGTGTTGCTGCAAAAGTGTGGCTTTCTCAGGCTTCGTGCATCTGCCGGTTCTAATGCTACTTCCCGAAAAGTTTAAAAAAGTGCAACATGGTGTGCTGCATGACTAAAAAACCCCAGCTGTGTAGCTTAATTGAGATTCACGATTTAATTGAGAGCACCATATGTGGATTCATGTGTGCGTCTCCAGGGTCTGCAGCATTATCAGTCACGGTCATCTGTGTGTGTCTGTGCCTGTGTAACTGTTGGATTCATCATTATTTATCAGTATTGATTTAGAGTCTTTAACAGATTCATATTACTTTAAGGTAGCAGACACCCATTTCATTCCCTACTGAGTACTGTGGAATGTTAAAACTGTAGAAAGCAGGTGATATCAGGTCAAGAAAAGCAGCTTTTTTGATGAATTGATGCAGTTTCTGATAAGATAGATAGATATATAGGTAGATAGATAGAATCATTCAAAAGATTAAATGAGGTGAATTGGCATGTCACTGACACCATTTGCTAAATGGGTTGTTCCATTTCACCTCCCTTACAGATAATGGTTCCCACATTGCCATCTTCTTTGCAGCCAGCAATCTTAATTAGCATCCTAGTGCTCTGTGTTCTGGCCAATAGATTCCACTTAATTCCAGCGCTGTATCACATCTGTTACAAAAAAAAATGTACACCTCACAATGTGGTCTGTATCATGGGAGTGTTTTATGCTATTAAATATATGTTGTGATTCAGAGGCTCAGTGCATGACTGTGATGAAAGGCCTTCAGCTGAAATACTGGTTTTGATTCGTTAAATTGAATTAAATCTACAACAGTGCTATTTATTGTGTGAGCTTTGAGCTTATGGATTTGAAGGGCTCTTTGGAACGTTTTAGCATATTTTAGCTTATTGTTTTGGTGTGACGGCCTGCAACTTGACTGTGTAGGTTTAGTCTGATAAACCCACTCTGCTACCAGCATTAAACGGGGATACAAAATCCAAAATCAGAACTAAAAGGAGAGTGAATACTCAACATTTGTTGAGTGGACACAAACACAACTTTAAAATGAAAGCTAATGTTTAAGTGAAATATTTCAATAACTATTAGAAGGATTGCCATGAAATTTGTTTCCCATGTTACCATCGGGATGAACTGTAATCATTTTGGTGATCCCTCAACTTTTTGTTTAGCGCCATCATCAGGTTGAAACATTGATTTGTCCAATACTTTGGTTGGCGACCAAATGCCTGCAAAACTAATGTCGTTCCCATCAGCCTCAAATGCATTTTGTGTTTAGCAAATGTTAAATGAAAATGGAGAACACAGTAAAAATTGTACCTGCTAATCCTCTGCATTGTCATTGTGAGCATATTAGCATACTGTTGTTAGCACTTAGTTCAAAGTAGTGCTGTGCCGTGTATAGCCTCACAGTGCTGCTAGCATGGCTGTAAACTAATCTTGTTCTCTGACAATAATCGTACAAAACGTTGCCATGTCCCTTAAACGGTCATGTATATATGTATAAACACGTATATCTATATATACAGAAACTACATGTATATACATACATGTATATTTCAATAATAGTAAAGGAGTGAAGGTAGAAATTGTTTTTTCCCAAACACAGGAACACATTAGAGTGACTACATTGAGAGCTGAGGGAGGATGTGATTCAGAAAGTAGAAGGGGATGTGAAGTTATTTTTAGGTGATGGGGGTCATATTTTAAAAGATGCATCCTTTGTTCAGAGTAAGGGCAAAACAACACAAACTCTCTGTGAAGAAATTGAATTTTGCTTCATGCTGATTCGTTTTATATAAAGAAATCAAATGCTAAATGTTTGATGACACAATCTACACACAAACCACAGTGCTCTAGCATTGTCTGGCCATGTCATTTTGGAATTTGTTAAGAAATTCAAAAATCACAGACACTGAACGTGGCGGAATTTCTTCATTCTTCATTCACAGTAACAAAGATGAAAGACAGAAAGGACTTGTAAGGTGTGTTTCTGCTTCTGTTTACAAAAAAAAGTATTTTCATTTGGTTTGTCGAAGAAGCTTTTTGCCTCACTGCAAATGGCCTGAGCGTAGTTAGCAGAGCAACATACAAGATGAAAAGACAGGATACTTCCTACAATGTACCCTGATATTGGAAGGTTAAAAATACATACTTGCATGGTCAGTGTCACAGTTCACAGATCACATCTGAGCAAAACAAAGCTATACACACTCAAGAAAAGACAATTATTGTCACAGAATATAAATATATTTGTCGAGATATTTCTTTGGTAACTAAACATTTGGGACACAGAGAGACTGAAGATGCAAAGAGAATTACTCCAGAGCAAAACCAATGTCTGTGTCAGCTCTAATGAGGCCGTTTGATGTGATTAACTGCAGGGCAATTATTGATCTTAACCAGAAGCTGGAAATAATAATGATATGGCAGACTCACATCTATGATGAAGTGCTGGTTATATTTTGGATTTTATTTCCATTCATTATATTTTCAAAAAAGCTTTTTAAGTTATTCTATTGACAGTAAAACGAAAGTCTACAATGAGGTTTGTGTGTTGCTACAGAATACATTATTATAGATGAAAATATTATAATAAAGCTTCACATCTGCTGACATAGTAACGTGTAGTGGTGTACTGTAGATCTGTGCGTAAATTCTAGAGGCACTGAGGATAGAAATCCCAGTTGTATGGCAGACTTCTGTGCTTTCTGACTCAGGGTCAAAACACAAACATCACGCTCGTGCACACACACACACCCCTCACAACTGCCACCAGCACAAATACAAGATCCACACGAAAAGCAGAGACCAGCTCAGTGCCTCCTCTGCTGTTTTGGCTCTGTTCGGTTCCGGCTGCTTCTTCACGCCTCCAACAATGGACCAAAGTCGTAATCTGATTGTTTATTTTCTTCACATCAGATTAAGGTGCCAAAAAACACGCTATCCATTATTTTTATGTCAGTAACTTCATAAGGCCGGGAGACATTCTCACCTCTGCTTCTGCCTCTTGGTCACCACAATCAATACAAACATATCGACTGCCACACCTTTTGTCCGGCTTCATTAATATTCTGTGGCTTCAGGAGAATGAGTAAATTCTTCATGATGATGCTTTGTGTGGCACTGGCCTTTCACTGGGATGTGTAGTTAGTTGATACCTGTTATGCACAACATGGTCAGTAGATGGCACTCTATGCATTGTACACGTCATTAGTAGCTAACGCCAGTGAAATAGAAGAAGCTGTCAGGACGTGACAAGCAAGT
>JAVQJL010086237.1:0-13109 GCA_036024295.1 Nannoperca obscura
ACCCTCTATTTTCTACTGTTTATTATTATTTTTTCAATAACTTTATTGAGCATTGTAACTGTATCAAAAAGCAATTTCCCTTCTGGGATTAATAAAGTATTTCTGATTCTGATTCTGATCTGATTACAGTGAAACAATAGATATTTGAACCGACAATAGACACTTCATCAATAGTAATAAAATAATTGTTTGAAACTTATATTAAATGCATTAAATCTAAATGAAAGCACATAAGGAATAAGGTCTAGATACTGTCCTTTGATACTCTAGCTGCTTTGTGACATGCAAACATCCAACCATGTAACAGGCGTGTTGTCCGGTTGTACCATCGACATGTGACACAACAACAGAAACTGCGTAGAGAAAGAAAAAAAGTGCAGACGGGGAGGAAATTGTTATTAAAAAAAGCACTGGTCAGATCGGCAATAAATTAAGTGGTTAAATTCAACCTTTTTTCTACTGGTCGTAAAAATACGTAATTAAAAATGATCAATAATCATCTATATCAACTGAAATGAAACATTTTACCGTGATACATTTTTCAGAAGACTGCAGACTCAACAATCCTTTAGCTGTTCTTATTTACAGCAGATTCTCCCCCAAACACATGCAATCAAAGATAATGCAGTAACAGGAAATTTGAAATAGTGATTTTAAACATCTTTCATATAACCTGACAATTTATACTATCATAAAGTGTCAGGTCTCTATCAAGGGAATTAAAGGTGATTTTATGTTTTTCTTTGGTATACTACCATTATTATGGAAAGCAGGATAGCCAATGTAATCATAGTTTATTATCTATGATATAAATTGACAAATGAAGAAAATAATTTTTATATACTTCTTCCTTTTCATTGCAGAACCTCTGACTTCATTGCCATAGCTTATCATAGCAAATGTTGACTTTGAATAAATTGTGGGAACATAATTGTTCCATTACACTTTTGCCATGTTTCTTTAGAGCTATACCACTGGTGTAGCTCAAATATATGCAATGTAAGTTTCTTGACATTTTGCCCCATGAGGCTCAAATGGAAGCCATTTCTCCTCTCCAGATAATGACTGTGCTCAATAAATTCCACAGCAACCTGTCCGTTAGATTTTGATATATCGTGTGTACAAGTGGGAGCTTTTGCTTCATTGTGGCTCTGGAGGAAAGATCAGAGGCTTCTCATTAGGGTTGTGTTGGATGTTGGATGGATGCTTTGAACAAACATCATCATCATTAGACTCTGCCACTAGCAGGAAAAAAAACCCCTGATGCTGTTATCATTCATGCTACAATCTCCAGGATGTTTCAACCTGAAAGCCCTTTACACTGCTGTAACACTGTAATCTGCTTACCACCTTCTTTGAGGTAAATCATTAAATGGTAATGGATTACAGTACATTTCTCAATTTCAAAGCAGATTATTGTAAATCCATTCCATTTGAGCTGTATTTCCTCTACCTTGGGTGGACGATTAAACTGAGTGGGGGGCCTCGTCCTGTGTAATAACTGGAAAGCACTGCAGTCATGTGAAAACCTCGTGACTACAACTTTTTTCTAGTTAAAGTTGACTTTTTCCTCAATGCACTGCAGAATTCATGACAAAAGAAACACATTCAAAACACGTATATAAATATTATATAAATATTCCTTTATGAAATATTTTCATAAAGGAATGTTATTGTCAATCTGAGATGAAAGTTATTTTTTACTTCTGTAATTCCTGAATTATTTAAATTGGGGATTTTCAGACAACAGTTTATTTTTTTAGTCTCTTTTACCTCTTGTCTTATTTTATAATCTCGGGCTGTGCTCTGGTTCCCTGTAGAGTACTGTCTGCACAATAACGATGAAATGGCAATAACAAATAAAATATGGATTAGTGTCAGATATCACAGCCCTCGGCTTCTGTACATGATGCAGATATTGATAGAAGAATATCAAAAGGTGTGCCCAGGAGAAATGAAACATCAGAACATCCAATATCACCAGCCCTGGTCCTTTTTTATTAGCCAGTCACAACCAGAATATTAAAGCTCAACCTTTGTTAACATCACTCTGTCTTTCTGGGTTTTTTTTGTTTGTTTGTGTCTCCAACCCCCCCCCATCTCTATCCTTTATTCTCCGTCATAACTGACATTTTTCTGCCAGTTATTCTTAAACTGAAGCTGCCTATAATCATTATTTACTCTTAACATTTGAAAGCTGCAGAGTGTGCAGTTCCACTCATCATATATTGGTTTTAGCTAGCTACAAGCATTTTGTTAGCATTTCGTCCTTGCTTGCATTTTGTTGCGCTGACTGTTAACCCTCTGGTGGGCCTGGTTTTCAGAGTATGACAAGTTGCGCTCGGTCTGTATAGTGCAGCATTTAGCAACTAACGAGCTAAACTCCAAAAACTATAATTGCTAATGTTACTCCGTATCTGCTGGATGTTTAAAAAGAGCAACATTTGTTAACATGTGTGTCAACTTGAAACAAATGTGATTTTTAGCTTGTTGTGGAGTTTTATCCCAAAGTGACCCAAAAAAGATTAATGAAGCTTTAAAGACAACTTTCTTTGATGCCAAAACCTTTTCATTCAAAAATAAAATGATTAACGTGACAAAGACTCTAGTACTGCTTTTTGACCATAAGAAGCATTATTGAAATTCAGTAAATATTGAACAAATTGATCTATACTTCTACCTACTTATCTTTAATTAAAATGTCATTAGAATCAATTCAAGGTTAAGCTCTTCCCATAGGCAATCAGCATAATACTGATCAATTCCACACTGAATACTTAATCAATTGATGGAGGTTGAGGTTGAAGGAGCTTTTAATTAAAAGCCATATTGACCTGTAATACAATCAGATTAATATACAGTATTGATGTAATTTTATCGGTAGCAAATAGAGATGGGAGGGGAGGTAATAAATTATAAACACACAGACATCCTCTTTTTTTTTTTACACAGCAACAACAGCAATCATGTGATATAGTGAATGTGTGTGTGTGTGTGTGTGTGTGTGTGTGTGTAGACTTCATCCTGTTCAGTCAGATCTGTCCACACTGTGCTTCATATTCCAGCAAACATGTCCTCTTCAATTTTCCCTCAACAGTATGACCCCTGTCATCTCATACTCTCCACCCTAATTTCCTCTGTCAAATCATCATCTCACTCTCTTTAAATCCCTCCGCCTTCCCTCAATTTCTTCCTCAGCTTCCCTCCATCTCACCCTTGTTTATCTCCAGCAAAGAAACATGCAGAGCTCTTGAGCCTGGTCAAGGTTCACGACCTCAGTTTTCCTGTCATGAGCCACCTCCTCTTGAGTTATACGGAAGCTGAGACAATGACAGCTGACATGATGCACATAATCCCCGGGAACGCTGCCAAGTCTATCCATGCCTCTGAGACATCTAGCTGCACACACAAACACACTTGTCATCGCCTATGATCTCTTCCATGCCATATACTCAACATATCCAGTCAACAAGAACAAATCCTTTACCGTGGAGATGCAGCTAGCATAGATCATATTCTCTGTGGCAGATTCCTTATATAATGCATCATCTAAAATGTAGAAGAGACTCAAAGTGATGTGATCACTCACATTTCACGTGACTGCAGGAATAGCTGGAGAACGTAACATGTTAATGGACAGAGTTACCCAATGAACTTATTTTTGTTTCAAAAATAGTGAACCAAAATCCACCTGACTCAAAATTTGAGAATTTATATTTTAAAAACAAATAAAATTACCTAGTGACCCTAGTTGACCCTACCAAACTTGCTCTACTGTCTTATGCTTCAAGTCCCGCGGGTTTATTCAGACTTAGAAAATCTGCCTTTAGTTTTTGTGCACCAAATACTTGAAATTATCTACACATTGTCTACACACTGTGACACTCTACCCCTGGACAAATCAAGAATCTCAAACCACTTCACCTCAGTGTGCAATTTTTGATTCTTTTAACTCGTAACGCGTATTTCCCTTTATCTCGACGTCATTGCAAATGAGGGAAACCTCAACAATGTATGAGACTTTAAGCTGGGGTTTGCAAAATCTGTGCAACCTGTGCAAAATCTTCTGCCTCTCCGCTGCCTCGTATCACTCCGCTAAGCCCCTCCCAACAAACCCACAACTTTGACCGGCAGCAGAAGGAATCAGTTCCCCTGTGAAACCGTATCCCTCGTAGGATTCACTCTCCACGGCGTGAGCTTCACTGAGACCCCGGTCTCTCCCGCCGTGACTTGTCTTCTCAAAGACGTCCCTCCAGTGCTTCGCGGCTGCAGAGCTGCAAAGTGTTGTTTTGTACTATACACCGCTGCAGGGAAGGGAAGTGTGTAAAATGTATCACACGTTGCAGGATTTTCGACCATTGAATCAGACTTTCACCATCTGAAGGGACGTGCATGCGCACAATCTTGTAGCTTAGCCAATACGAACACACCGTCTTTCAGAAGTAACCTGTGATTGGCTAAAGTCTCCCGTCACGGGCTAGAGTTTCTGAAGCCTGAAAACAGAGTCAAGAGGAGGGGCTGAGGTAGAGGTCTGCTCTCAGACCACTTGAATTATAATATTCTGCATGGTTAATAAGGACTTTTTGCCCAATGATGCCAAAGGAAAACAATGTACATTGCCTTTAAATAAAGGTTTGAATGAATAATTGACAGCCTGCTACCAACAGCTAACATTGTTTTCATATCTTTGACAACTCCTATAAAAGTTAACAGCTCTTCACGTTAGCTGCTTATGCTAACATTAATGTTACTGACATGACATAGCTACTAGATTCCGAATAAGCTGATAACCTTAAAGGTTTAATGGAAAATTGCAACAGCTCTGTCCACCCACTGTTTGTCATTTACAGTCAACTAAACAAATTTTAAAACAAACAGGAGAATGATGAATCGTCTTCCACAAAATGGCCTATTTTTTAGGCCGAAAACTGCCAATATGTACATAAAAAACTGCCTGATGAAATTAATCAAGCTCAGGTTTTTGGATTAGCTACAGCTGAGTGGATTTATTGCTGACATTCTTTGCTGAATTTGGAGACTGAATATAATTATGCAAATAAATAAAAATTGAATATTTAGGAGATTTTGTTCAATAATATTGAATCAAAAACAATATTATCTCATATTATATGTAATGCATAATGTGCAATAAGACAAGAACATTGAAACTGGTACATCAGTTTGACCTGCTCATGCAGTCAGGGGGCTGAAAACTGTATTGCAAAGAATAATGTGAGAAGTTGAGGAGCTGTCGTCTGGCAAAATGCATGAATCACAAAAGTGATGGGTGGGAAATGTTCCATATTGCAGGAGGGACTAAACATCCCTTCCAGCCCAGAGGACATTATATGCATCGAGTGATTTGAGCCAGGCTCTCTCTATAGACGGTATCACTGTCAAGTCTACATAGTGTATGAACTGTATGCACTGGGCATCCAAAGAACACACTACAGTAACTAGATCAAGAAGGTAGTTTAAAGTAAAACATCTCAGTCTTTTATAGTGCAATTAAAACATAATATGAAGGAAAACTGATGGGCAACGTGTACTGAATCATTGGAATAAGTGCTCCAAGTGTGCAGTCCCCTCAACCTCAAACATTTTGTTGAAATGTTCTACTCTGGACCTGGCCTTTACTCGATAGTGACAGTGTAGATAGAGACAGTACATACAGAAAGAGAGAGAGGTGTATGACCTTCTACTAATGTCCTGGGCTGGAATCAAACAGGGGACTGTCTGAAACAGTAGACCCCTGGAAACTAATAAAACCAAAAGTTATGATGTGGCTGCAAATTAGTCAAATAAATGTAACAGTAGCATTTTTCATGTCATCATGATGACATCAATCTGACCTTAAGTATCACTCATCCCATGAATGAAATGTATAAATAGCTGAGAAAGATACTGACAAACAAGATACTTACATTAGAAAAGCTAGCTGATCCGAGAACAGTGCGATGTATGAAAAGTTAGTTTTCAATGTTTTATAAAATCTTGGACTTGTGAAACGAGTCATGCATTTAGATGCAACAGGAGGATATCAGTCTGTCTGCACAGCAGGACTGGGATGAAAAAAACAACAACACTGAGCTGAGAAACTACTTGAGCCCACAGGAGGTTATCAAATCCAAGACTGCCAAGTCAATACTGATGCAAAAAGTTCTTCACTCTGTGTTTGGGGAAAACTTCTGAAAAGTCTAAAAAGCACAGTGGAGCATGCTTACAGTTTTAGGTGGACCGCATGTCTGATGTTGTTCCATCAATTAAGACACCCAGCTGTTCATTTTTTCAGTCTGTTTCAACCAGAGCTGTACTACAGATCATAGTACTGTTTGAACATGGTGTCTTATTCACAGAATGAATCTTGAGGCCCCCATTCATTCTCACACGCCAGATCACCATCCTCCTTTTGGCAAGTAAACTTACATCTTCCCCATCTCATCTTGGCATTCATCTGTTTTGGATTTAAAGTACACAACAACACATACTCAATAAGAGTTCTTCAGACACCAAAGATTTAGGGTAACATTGTAATGGGGTTGTAAATTAATTATCACAGCACTGGTTTAAGTTTGAATGAACAGCACAACTAATACAAAATCACTCGCACCAACTGACACAAAAACGAAGAAATGTATCTATACAACAAGAGTCTACACACTAACATGCTTGCAAGGACAATGCTAACAATCTAATGTTTAGTACATAATGCTTTGCATGTTCACCATTTTAGTTTGGCGTGTTAGCTTGCCTATATTTGAGAATTAGCACTAAACACGAGGTACTGCTAAGGCTGATGGGAATGCCAAGTAATTGTTTAAACAGTAACATATTTGACATACTGGTGGCATTAGATTAAGTCACAGGATCACCAAAGGTTTTACAATTCATCCTGAGGGTGACATGTCTGTAACAAATTTCATGATAATCCATTGAATAGTTGTTATGTCAAAAAATGTCATGGGACATGGGGAAAAGTCAGGGGATCACTAGAGTCAGTAGGATGCCCTGTGGGGACCATGCATTTCTGTATTAAAGGTCAAGACAATCTATGCAACAGCCACTAAGGTATTTCAGTCTGGACCAAATTGGTGGACCAACTGACAGACCAGCATTGGCATCCGTGGAGCCAAACAGCTTGTATGGCTAAAAATAGCATTACATCATGCACAGCATCCCAACACTGCCTGTAACCTATAGAGTCACACTAATTTTATTCTATTGAGGATAAATAACACACCAGCCACATAAAGATCAATATTTTGTGAGCATTTCTGACATATTTCATCATCTTCATAAAATCTATACTGCCACAAGTTTAAGGTGCACCGCTGTTGTAAGATGCCATTTACCAAACACATCACAGCATGCTGAAACCTCAGTTGTTCATCACACCCAGACATGCAAAATGCAAAAGTATTGATCAGCAGCACCTTGGTGAAGTTCACACATTGTTAAACCAGGCTGAATGTGGCAGTATTCGATCTATATCAGCAAAGATCTGAACACGTCAACTGGGATAAGTCTTTTCTGACTGTTAGTCACCCCTAATCCTGTTTTCTTTTAAAGGATGAGGTTCTAGCACTTTATCCTTTATGAGATATTATACAGTGTGATGAGACAGAATATTGGGATCATAAAAGTTGTCTTAAATCCAAAGGCATAAGGTCTAGAAATAAAAAAAGCTAATTGAAGGATCAGGCATCAAATTAAAAATGAATGAACGGCCCGCTGATAAGAAATGAGATTTGAGAACTGAGTTAGAAGTAGGTAGTGATCTGGTAAGCCTGAGATCCTCAGGCAGTTGATTACAGAGCTGAGGTGTATCACTCTCCCATGCAACCTGAACAAATGCCATGGCAAATAAAAAAAAGGGATGCAAAATGTAACTAGCAATTAATTTATATACATCAGCAGGACTCTAGGAATTCTTAAAATGTTGTTATTTATTCAAACTGTGTAAACACATTGCAGTACACATGCCCTATGGCATCTTGTCTGGATCTACCAAGACTAGACCAAGCTAGGATAGGATCCAGCAGCCCCATTACTCTGCAACTTCAACTAATGTGACAATGACAATGTGCTGAACACAGCAATATAACCATTCTGTACTTGTGGTATAGTACATACAGCATGAAGATATGCTGACATGTACACTGTGTACTGTATGTACTGTATGTACTGTACATAATGTGAATGCCCGAGCAAGCTGGCTAACTATGAGCACCATTAACTGCACCAAGATCATGCTAACAATAATCCTTTCCCACTCTGAAAAACAAGAGTGGAAAGTAACTGCTGGACAGATGTGGGTCAGAAGAATAAAATTATACAGTTATACTACTGGAATTGTGTCACTGGTACTCTGGGTTGTATAAAACAAAGAGCAAAACCTACTGTAAGGTTTTTCAGTGTCACAATACTGTAGCTATTACTAAAATGTTAATTATGTGACAGGCTAAAGCCGTCTGATCTTGCTCTCTTTCTGGTCCTGTGTCATTATCTTTAGTAGTTGAGTGGCATACATCATAGTGTTGCTAAATCTTTTTTTGTATGGTATATCTGACTTCACACAACGACACTGGTGGCTCTTTTTTGTTAGCATTGTTAGCACTTTTTTGCACCAACAAATGTTAACTAACAAATGAGAACGCTTTGAAAAAAGGTTTTCATGCAATGTAAATATAGAAGAGACAAATGCACATTGTCTTCTGATAGTTAGTTGTGCGCTCGACATTGTGTCTTTTATGATGACTTTTTTCGTCTTTTTGACTCTGCAGTAGCCTAGCCTATGCCCTACTGATGCGCTGTTTTCCCTCAACCCACCATAAATATCTACTCTGACCTTGTACCGATCCCCCACTACATTGTCTAAAATTGCGTATGCTGAAGACCGTAAAAAAAATGTATCTGAACTTTTTTCTTTTGTCCCCAACACTTTTCAACACAAAGTGATGTCCTTGATATCAGTCCATCTCATTCCTTGTAACAATTAATTGAAATGCCATTTCAAAGTATAATCAAGATAATAGCCGCCCGAACCCATTTTGCACTTCTGCTTAGATGCCAAACTGAATTTCGATGTCTCATACTGTGTGACGACAATAAAGTTGAATCTAATCGTATCTAATGGGAACCAAAAGGAAGCATAGAGTATACAAAGAAAATAAGATTGGCCCCAGAGTTGACCCGTGCGGCGCTTCACAACTTACAAGTGCTGACAGGAGTTAATGTAGCCATGGAGACAAAATTCAATCAGCCGAATATGATTAAAAAATGCCAACCCACTGATGCCTTGGTCGTTGTCGAATCCTGCTCTCAATTCTTGTCAATTGAGAATGGAGCAGAATTTGGTGTCTGATAGTTAAAAGGTTATTTGTGATTTTGAGAAGTGTAATGGATTTGAAAGTTCCTTGAGTCTTTCAAAAGTACCTATCTCTCAAGGCTGCCAAAAAATGAGTCAATCTTGTGTAGGTGTTTATATAATATAATAGTGGTTTGGAATCCATTCTGTAATTGTTGCAAATCAGATTCTTTTGATCAGGGCTGGCATCTTTTGAAATGAGCTGGAGCACAGCCAGTAGAAAGGAAAGTGTCCACTCATTTCCACTAAAGAAAGCAGATAGAAAGCAACTAGTTCTGAGAGAAATTTGAAAGGTCTGACATGAAATGGATTTACTTATGTCATTCAGACCGTAATTACAAGCAGCTAAGTTGGGAAAAAAGTTAACTTCAATGTTGTTGTGATTCCGAGTCTGAGCTGTCGGGAATTTCTGACAGCTTGGATATCTTGTCTTATCTTGTTGTAAAGAAATGGAGCGACGCTGCTAGTTCAAGCAGTCAACTCGAGCTGCACTGCTATAAACATACCTAACTCTCGAATCGCTCCAAATATGTAACACAGCAAAAGTAGCTATTCTAGTCTGCTTTTCCCACAGACTGTATCTAAAGATGGACGATGCATCTCCACTTCCTCCTACTGTACAAAAAGTTAAGAGTTGTAAGACAGCACTTGTTGGCAGAAATTAAATCAGAAAAATACTTTTCTTTGAAGATATCAACAATATTTGTATCTATTATACTGGACCCATATGCTATAGCCACTTGCAATAGTTGGATTACAGAGGCTTTGCATTGCCATTGTTGCGTTTCCTTCTTTCTTTGTGTTTTCTTTTTTTTCTGTAACTGGTTGCAGATAACTCTCTTGACCTTGGGACCAAGACTAAGCATTAATAAAGCACTGTGAAATGTGGAAAAAATGCACACATAGGGTTCACAGAGAGAGACAATCAACCAGTTTTTTCTGCAGATTTTTTCAGGGCTACAGAATTTCTGCAAAGCCAGAAAGTGTGACAATAAAAAAATAACCTCTGAATAAGAAGCGACACTATTTGTCTATGTCTCACTTTCCAGCTTTCAGCCGTTAAAAAAACATATGACTCTGTGACTACTGTGTGAAAGCAATCAGGAAACTTCAAGGACAGACACCACCTATGCAGTTAATCTACATTTTGATACTACATTTTTGATAAGAAAGGGGAAAAAAACATCTAATTTATCATTATGGTGTGAATTTCACCCAAGCATGAAATCCAAAGCCCATTGCTGACAATGTACCAGCTTGGATATTAATTTGTATGAAAACAAGATACACACTTCAACAGATCAAACAACATTAGCATCCTCCAAGTCGTGCATGTCACATTACTATCTTGCTGTCTTCACAGTGTGTAATCCATTTCAGATGCAGACCAAACAACATGCAGATGAGCTTGAGCATTGACCCATGACAGTGTATGAGAAGAACACATTATAAACTGTGGGACATGAACACTTGAACATCAAGAATCCATCATGGATGACCAACAGAGGAAAACTAATTAAGTTTTAATCGACTGTGTTACATTTTAGCAGAGAAAACCCCATCAGAGGTAGCATCAAACCATACAGCAGAGTGCAGACTGGCAAAATGACTACTGGACAGAGAAGACTTGATGGCTGTGAGCAAATATTGGCTTACATACCATAATAATTATTACTGAGACGTCTGAAAAAGAAAGTTGTTCTTTAGAATGTGCGATCAGTAGCAACAAAAGAAGCCTCCACAACGCGCATTATTATGCTGTGTTTATGTTCTCTTTTTTAATGTTCTTTCAAAAGTAAGAAATGTTTTCACACCAACAGGCAGACGCTATTAATGACTAAGTGACAGTTTGAGCACTCCACTGACAAAGATGGAAAATCATTCCTTCAAAATTCTAGCACCTCGATTGTGAATGTGTTGGATTTTCCTTAACCCTTGTGCTACCTTGTGGAGAAGACACTGGGTCAAGACAATGGGCCACTGGGTCAATATGACCAGGAAAGGTAGCACAAGGGTTAAAGTCGATGTAAAGCAATTATACATGTGTTGTGAGTTTGTCACATGACAGAAAAATGTGTTACCAACCACCCAGCCAAATGTGAATGACTAAAACAATGGGCGGATATATAAGATTGTACCTAAAATTAGGTTTCAAAATCGTGAAAAAAAAGTAGGCTCTGCTCTAATACGCAGGTAGTTAACTTCACTGTAACACTGAGCTGAAGAATAATAAGTGACAAAAGAGCCAACTTAAATTTGCTGATGAAGACAGTGAGATGTGGTTGAAAGTCATGAAATAGCAAGTGAGTGGACCTTGAGTTAAGATTTTTGTCTAACTACTTTTCCCAAGGTAGAGAGTGAACTTTAACACTTAATATAACAGAGTTCACTATGGGAAATTCATATATCTGATATAATAAATGTAATGCCACAGATTGGCTACATATGAATACAAACTTTCTGTCAGTGCTACAGTGCTAACTCTTCGATTACAGGGTGTATCATTAGAGTCCACAGAAGAATATTTAAATAAAAAGGTGGGAAAATACATAAACTCATCCACTAAATGAACCCTGAGACATTCCTGCTGCAGAGCTAACGACTGAGCCACTGCGGCTCCGTTAAAAGAAATACATCCTCTACACAGAGTAAGACATGCATAGTGGGCTCTCTTGAGGGTCCTTTATAGTAATATCTGATATCAACCATTCTGTTTAAAATAAGAAACTGATACAGGAATAAAAGGAGCATGACTCAGAAATCAATGTGTGACATATTAAAGGAGCATTAAGAGGATTCATATTTCTAGGGAGAATTTCATACAGGAGATGATATTTCCTCCACAAAAGGAAATATGTCACTAAGCAGGATTTAGCTTCTCATTCCCTCTGGTTGGGAGAGAGTGATTAGTGTCAGCCAGACTCGAATGGGACTATGCAAGATGCGCTCACGTTTGTTCAACAGTATACAGCCTTAAATATAAAAGTCTAGTTTAGCTGATTTGAATTTATCATTTGTCTTCACAGAATCCTAGATCAACAGTAAATAAAATCAAGTTATTTATTAAAAAATGGCCTCAAAACAATCTCAACACATCACTCTGTCAGAAGAAATTCTTGATTCAGTCATTTTCATTTTGACCTCACAGAAACAATAAATAAAGTATAAGACAACAGCCTTAAACAGAAAACCTGTCAAACAATAAAATGAAATCTGACATTAGTTCACACACTATGTATTTGTCTCATTCCATTATTAAATATTGTTAAAATATTTTGTTTGTTTGTAATTGAGATTTCATTCCAATATTCCCAATAATAATAACAAAATTACACATTATTTGTTAAATTTTGAACACTTCAGCTGTCTTACTATTAAAGTCACAGCAAAACGGCAGTCAGACCATCTTTAGCTTTAGGATCTGATCACATCCTTCAATAGTAGTGAGATATGGAGCTATAGGTCATTTGCCAATGACACCTAAAACAACATACACTGTTGCCCATAAAGTTGTAATAATTTTGTTATCAGACACAGTCCAGACAGAGCCGCGGAAGCTGAAAAGTGCTAACCAGCTATCGGCTATCGATGATAGCCGGTTAGCAGGCGGTCTGCCCGCTCGAAATGTGACCGTAGCGGTGCACGAGTCCAAAATACGTGTTTTGATGCAACTTAAGTTCATGCATCTTTGTCATGTTTAAAGCGTTTAAAACAGCGGCAGGTCGGTGGACACTGCTGTTGG
>JAVQJL010086242.1:0-17918 GCA_036024295.1 Nannoperca obscura
GTCAATGTCTTGACTCTATTTTCTATTAATTTCACAACGTATGGTGGTGAATAAGTGTGACTTTTCATGGAAAACACAAAATTGTTTGGGTGACCCCAAACTTTTGAACGGTAGTGTAAGTGTACAAAAAAAGCCTTAACAGTGTTTTTTGTGCTAAAGTCAATACAAACATCTGAATAAATGTGTGTTATAAAACTCAAAATCTTGATCACCGATTGCCCAACCTTGATCCAAACTTTATCCACTTCATCAAGGCTTTTACATTTGCTGTTGTTCAACACTCTTTCCTGTGAAAATTCCCCTGTGGCTGCATGAAAGTGATGCATGTAATATTTCCCCACAGCATCAAAAAAACACCGTCAGTGCAGAAAACCCGCAGCATTGACCAATTTGTCTCAAATAAAAAAAAAAACTGACCACACTAAGAGTCATTTAAGGTTATAGGTACTGCACACTTGGTTTTGAGCTGTTAACTAAATCACATGACGTGACGAAACCCATCAATGCTTGTGTTAATATTGATATTTCTTATCAAATTTATAAAAGTTGGGTTGAAAATGGCTCAACAGTTTAACAATCAGCCCTGAACCTGAAGGCCAAGGCTGACCGTCAACCTATTGGGACCTGTCTACATCATGAAATGTATATAAAAAAAGACTCTAATGAGTGTCAGTGAGTCTCCCCCCAGTCTCCTGACCCACAAACTATGCAGCCACGAGGCCACGCCATCCTGCAGTTGTTGTTCCCTCACTGGTCGGTGCAACCATCTGAATCTCACCTGAACTGGGGGGCGCCCGGTCGGCACATTATCACAAACGTGAGCCGCTTGAATACTGGTATTCACTGCAGAAAAAAAACAAAACAAGGAAACAGGAAATGTTAAAACCAGTTCTGTAAAACTTTACAAACTCAAAATACTAAACAACTATGAAAATAAAAGAGAAAAAGAAAGTCACATAAAAACAGACCTGAAGACTGTTGAGTGATATGAACAGTTTTAATCTGCTCTAGCATTTTTTCTTCTTCCCTTTGTTCCTGGAAAGACAAAGAGGAAGAGTGACGTACATTTATGAAAATAGGGATTTGCTGCGTTGTGTCAAAATTTTACAGCATGACTTGAGTGTTTCCTCACCAGTTCCTTCAGCACTTGATGGACAGCATCATTAATTGCATGTTTGTGAATCTTATACAGTTCTTCTGTCACGTTTGTACACTCTGCGAAACACATAAGGCGGGTTTGTACATCTTTTTCAAGTGCTTTCAAGGTACATACACCAAAAATGTCCACACTCTCAAAAGTAACATTTAAATTGTTACAATAAATGCCAGGAGACAACAAACAAACATCATGACGAGATTATTTCATTTCAAATATTAAAAGATTTTTGTTATACACATCAATTTATGTTGTAAATAAAGCTTTTTTCAAACTTTCAAGACTTTGTACGACCCCTGCACAGAGTAAAGATGTACCGTTGGGCCACAAACTATTAAAGCATATTTTTCTGTGTCAAATCAAATTCAATACAGATTTTAATGACAATCCTTCCAGTAGTTGTTAAGATATTCTGATCTGGACCAAATTAGTGGACAAGAGACAGACCACACTGCCAGTACATCATTATTAAGTTATTCTACTCTAGGTTTAACCACTTCTCCAGTTCCATTTTGGTGGTTTTCATGGTAAAAGAAGGAGTTTTCTCACCAAGAGAGGAGGGCCTTTGGTCTGGTCTTTCCTTCCAGCATTTCTGCATGAGCTCCATCAGTCCTGTCAACCCTGCACGCCCCGCAGCCTGGACCCTGATCTCGTCCAGCGATGGACGGTCTCCCTGTGGGATGCGAAACCGCACTATGCTGGACATTGCATCTACAGCGGAGGAAGAATTAAGAAGAGGCGTCAGAGTGGCCTTGAGGTTAGGGAGACCTTGTCTTGTTGAAAATGAACCCAGAAATAAACTAATATAATGATCCTCACGTTCAGATGTTTCTTCATTATAATATTGTTATTTTGCACCCTGAAACGTAACTGTTCTGGTTCAGTATCATTTGCCACACTAACTTTATATGGTGATAATATGTCACTGTTGTTTACAGCTTGTTGCAAAAAGAATAATACAGGTTTAAAGCCATTATGTGTAGCTGAGATTACCATTAGGCTCTTTACGCCCTGAAAGACACAACAACTTTAACCCTTGTGCTTCCTTGCCGGGTCATATTGACCCAGTGGACCATTGTCTTGACCCAGTGTCTTCTCCACAGGGTAGCACAAGGGTTAACTGAAATTGCTGCAGGTCAGGAAAACAACCAGTAGGCGTGGTTACACAAATGAATTCCTGCCATTCTTGCACCAAAAATAGCACAACACTGTCACTCAAATAAGAAAAAACAACACGAGCTTAGATAGTGAGAGGAGAGGCTGAGAAAAGACACAACAGTCACTTACTTGCATATGGTTGCTTCCCTGTGACAATGGACCACAAGAGGATACCAAAACTGAGAGAGAGAGAGACGGAGAGAGTTACGTGCCAGGAATGTTAATTATATCTTGGCAACAACAACCTGGTGGATTTTGGCTGGTGTTTGTTTTCATCTACAATTGAACTCTTTTTTTGGGTGCATTTGGGTGCGGTTTGTCTAGCGCTGAAGTTACATAATGACTCCGAAGTTTGATCAATTGCAGTAAATTATTTAACTGTATACTGCTCTGTGCATTTACCTGAAACCATCTCACTCACCTGTTATTTGGACTTCCTGCCAAGACTGAATGTTTGTTTAACAGGTGTGCATGAGTGTATAAAGTGCATGTTTTAGTCGAAATGTCTTCAAAGCTTAGTCACACTTTAAAGTTGCTTAGTGGTGATAAATTGCTTGTGTGAAAAATATATTTAATTGTACCAAAATGTCTCTATTATTATCACTGCTCAACCTATTTGTATTTCCCCTTTTAAGAAGTACAGGTACTTTCCCTAGGAGGTAACTTAAACTCTATTATCCAGGTGCTGGTTCAGTGATCTTGTACCTGTACACATCTGAGGCTCGGGTGGGGCTGTACGATATGTCAAACGCCTCCGGTGGCATGTAACTGATCGTACCCCCTTCCTCGTCGCTGTTCTTCTTGGAAACCCGCGTGACGCTGTGGGAAAACCGGGCAAGGCCAAAATCTGTAAGCTGGAGGGAAAAGGTAATGGAGGCAAGAATTAGCATAGAGAGAAAAGGCTGACGAAAGATCCATGATGCATAATAGAACAAAATGAGTAAATCTTTCTGTCTTCTGCACGGCGACCATAAGAATATTCGGTTGGCCCTCTTGTGGAGTATTAATTGTCAGCAGATTGAGGTGTTAGACTGAGGACGCAAAGCAGCAGGGACGGTCAGGTGGCCAGTCCATCAAATTAAAGTCTCTGGTCAAGTGTGTGTGTGGAAAGAAACCAGAGAACCCAGATGAAACTCAACCAACCTCTCAAAAGACTGAACTGAAACTGAAGCATGCCACTGAATTCAGAGTTGTAAGTACAGGCCGTGTAATCTTATGGGTAAAACAATAAGATCACAACCTTTCACTACCTTTTTTTCCCCATGAAATGTCATTTCTGCTTCTTAACAAGTTACAACATTTAGGGGAAACCCATGTGTGTGTGTTTTGAGTAGGGGAGGTGCTACTATATACCATGCAGAGTGCACACTAGCTTAGCATGGAGCACCAGGAAGAGGCAGGGCCTTTCCTGAAAGCCTGGGACTCACCTTGGCATTGAGATGGTAGTCCAGCAGCACGTTGCTGGGCTTCAGGTCCAGGTGGAGCACGGCAGGGGTTAGACTGTGGAGGAAGTTTACACCCAGAGCCACTTGATGAGCCAGTCTGAAGACCAGCGGCAAGGGTGGAGTTCCACATAAGGTGTCCTAATGGAGGAATGTAAGATAGTTTCATATCGACAATATATATAATAAAGATGAAGATAATAAAGATATCAATAAAGAGGAGCTATTGTTATTGATTGATGTTAATTTACAACTCTTGCCAATAAGAGAAGTGTTGTAGCATAAACAAGCCATGCTAGCAGCTCTGTGTGGCAGTGCTGTAGGCTAAATGCTAACATCAGAATGCTACACAGTGACAACGCTAGCATGCTGAGCATGTTTAGCAGGAATAATGTTACCCCTGTTCACCATTAGTGTGTTAGCATGCTAACATTTAAAAAACAGGTACCGTTACTGTTACTGTTACTTTACAGTGAAACAGTGGGAGATGTGACCACTCAAAATTCATAGTATAGAAAGAGAAATTCACACAGAAGTAAACACAGCATGCCTCTCGTCTCTAGAATAGTTTTGTAGTTTTAGTTGTATAAAAGTTTGAATAGAGAATTAGGTAAAAAGAAAAAGAGTAAGAGGAATAAGAGTAAGGAAAGAATAAAATAGGTATGTTAGTGGAAGTAGGCAGATAATTAGATCAGTGACGGAATGTAATTAAGTATATTTTCTTAATTTACTTGTACTTAATTGAGTATTTGAGTAACAGTGTATAATGTAGTAAAACTATGCTTTTACAGAGTTCTTCTTCCACCACCTGGTTACCTGCAGGGAGGCCAGTGATCCTCTCTCCATGACCTCCATGACCAGACCAAGCTGTGTTGACGGGCCAGAGGAGGGCAGCCGACCCTTGAAGACCCCGAGGACCTGAATAACATACGGGCTGCTTCCTTGACGCATCATGTCGATCTCACGCAGCAAAGCTTTGCTGGCCCTGTGTGTGTGCGTGTGTTTGCATTATAAGTCATTCACAAGCTCTTTTAATCGCAGGATACAGAAACTCTTTGCAGCCACTCACCCATCGTCATAATGAAGCAGTTTAATGGCCACATCGCAGCACCACTGACGATGCCTGGCTTTGTAGATTTGTCCAAAACCCCCGGAGCCAATCACCTTCCAGCCCTCCAGGCAGGAGTCAGCAATCAACATTGGAGCTGGACAGCTGGAAAGTGCCATAGTTCACTGGGGGAGGAAATAATCAATCATGACAATTAAACCCTTACAGGCCAGAAGAGTTTGTTTCAACAGGTTGCTGGTTTAATTCCTGGATGTGATGGCGCCCAGTTTTGCCTTTATGTAAGTCTAATTAAACCTCAACCGGATTCCTGAGGGGGAATTTGGATTTATGTCTTTAGTATCTATATAATTCTTTCCAGTGTATCAATGCACATGTTTAATTAACCGCTTAAATAAAACATTAGGTAATAATAAGTTATTTTAGCTACAGTCATAACTATGAACAAATTCATAACTATGAACAAATTATTTTCTTTATCTATATATACTGTATTGTATATTTGAATTCTTAACTTGAGCTTGAACTTAAACCTCAGGAGGATTTTTTTTTTCAACAAGTAGTGAAAAATGCCCAAACCTTTTCTGATGTCTGCAAATTGCTTGTTTTGTGACCAACAATCTAAAACCAACAAAAGATTTCACTCATAAAACCCCCCAAAAAACAGGAAATACTCATCTCCCCCTCCTAGATGTCATCTCTGTCTATCTGATCAATCAGGAAGTAAATTAAATTAAACCACAGTTAGTAGTAGCAGCGTAAGTCAGGGAGATTAATATTATATTTTCTTAACTCATCAAAAAGGAAAAGGACAGTTTTGTTTCTAAGTTACATTTTTTAAATGTTAAACCTAAACTCACATATACACCCATATACACTAAAGGAAACCACAATTCAGGTTACACGCACAAATCAGGAAGTCCAGGGGGTGGACAAAACAATAGGAACACCTTTAAACTGCAATAATAAAATAAAATACCATAATTACTACCTCTTTGAAGCTTATAATGTTTGATTCTTCTTGAGATTGTGTTCATTTAACTCTCTGGTACTTTGTGTTGTTTTATTTTCTCCACACCCTGAAGATTAAACTCTTTCCCTTTCAGTTTTAAAGATTAAAAAATAATGTTTAAACCTACTGTAGTTAAACCTTTGAACATAAACCAGCAGATTGACATTACTTCAACATAATAGACCTATTGTGAATCAAAAGATTGTAAAAGTTCAAAGGTAAAACTACTACAAAGTATGACATATTTCATATCGAATCAATACCACAGACCCTTAAAACACTACTAAGAATATTGAGGTGATTATTCAAAACAGGGAAACCACTCACCCTCAGGGATATATAATCTTCTTCTTCATCATTGAACCATACCAACAGAGGTAAACCAGTGTAAAAACCCTCCTGCTCATTCAGTGACTCTTTTCGCAGCAGCAGCAGCAGCAGCTCTTGTTGAACCTAGGCAAGCAAAAGCAGAAGTGAAACAGTGCATCCCACGAATCTCTATTTTACTTCTGCTTCTTGACCGCTCTGCAAACGGGCAAGCATGTGGTACAGGATTTACAGGGGGGTGGGATTTCTATTCAACCCTCATCTTTGTCACTTTTAAGGGCTGCTTAAGTGGATGTGTGGTCTTTTTTAATGTGTTAATCCCTCCATTGTAACTTTGTAACAGGTTGTAACATAAGCTAGTTGATTTAACACTTTAAAAACCTCCAATCTATGAGAAATCTGGTAATCAGATGTAGAGAAGCTCTAGACAGTCTTAAGGAAAAGACAAGATATGCTCCCCAGCTGGATTCAAACCGGGAAAGTGACACAATAACACCCAACTAAATCGACTATTTTAAAAACCCACATCACAAACACAAGGTTTTTATTCCCAAGAGTATACTACTATTTACACCAAACAGGATCTAAACACTGTAAAAGCTATTTTAAAGTTTTCCAGCAGAGGGCGTAGTCTTCACAATGACTTACAGTAAACAGGCGGTTGACATGAAATCGCTGATGCAATCCAATACATTTTGTTGACACTGTCATAGATGTGTTAATTAAATTATATATTTTAGCGTTCAGCATTTATTGGGAGGTGTTTCCAATTTTTTGTCCACACTATTTAAATACATAAAATGGGCAGAACATTAGAAACACATGCAGAGATGCACAACAAAACACCACCTTTAACCATGACCTCAGTAATAAGCATTGATTTAGTTTACATGTTTCATGTTACATGGGATTGCATTCGATTGTACAGGTACAATAAAGTGTATAAGCATATTTTAAAGTCTGGGGTGGCTCCTGCATTTGTAGCTTACCTTGAGGTCATGTCTTGTGTTAAAAGCCACATTTGTGTTTAATCTGAGATTTATCACAAACTTCCTGACACACAGCAAACATGGATGGAGCAGTGGCAGTGTAGATGTAGTATGGAGAAGGCCTGAACTGGGACCACAGGCCCTTAAAGGGTGATTCCAGCCCTGACTCTCACCAGTCATTATTATATAGTAAATACAGTGACATGTAATCTTGAAACCTAGTGTAATCAGAGTGTGTGTGTGTGTGTGTGTGTGTGTGCTGACATCACCAAAACCATTGTGCATTGTGGGTAATGTAGGCTTTTCCTTATATGGCTGCTCTAATCAATAATTTTCTTATTTTCAATCAAACCTATAGAAAGACCAAAGTCAACAATGTGTTAGTCTCACTTTCCTACTTTGTCTGTGGCCCCAAACCCATTTGCTTCTACAGACATCCAGTACGTTGGACTGGTACTGGACATTTTTAAAAACCGTTCACAAATGTATTGTTTCATTTTCATAAAAAAGGCCAAGTACTTTTCCTAAAACAGCTGGACACTGTAGTGCTTAATAAACGTTACTCAAACAGGAATAGTCAGTGAATTTGTTGGGGACTATTTTCAGCAGAGGATGAATACATGCTGGCAGGAAAATACACCAAAGTGCCTATGTTCAAAACAGTGTGACTCACTGACGTGTGCTTCTTTTCAATAGTTTTTGTACAACAATGGAGCTCTTTGGCGCAGAGAAATAAAAAAATATCAAGCTCTGAAAACATGAATCAGTTGTTGGTTTTTTGATTTGTTGACAATTAGGAAAAATACAGACTATTGCAAAACTGATCCTTAAATTTTTCCATTACATGTTACATTTTACCCCAACAAACAGGATGTAGTGTAGGAGGTGACATCTCTCTTCCTGTCTTTGACACAGACTCGTTTTTGTTGCGGCACAAAGGATGGAGATTTTAATAAAGCGTTAAAATAAAGTGTTATTTTGATTATTTCTCTCTACTGGACTCGTGATATGAAGACAGAAATGTGAAGTGTTACTAAACAGCTTCCGGTCTCCTGTATATAACAATCCTGCCTGTTACTGACAACAAGGAGTTAACAGAATGAAAATAAACCAAAAAAAAACAGACCATAAAAAAGAAAGGAAAAACCCCTTATGACGTCAGTGGAAACTCCCTGTTTGACCGTGACACAAACCAACATATTTCAAAAGCTTTAAGGCTATTTATGTACACTTTTATAACTTTGTTGGGTTTATTATTTGCTTCAATAATCATTTATGTTTAAAAATAATAAATGTTTTTAGGGAAATAAAAGTAAAAGCTGTTATTAAAGGGACGTGAAGATGTGTTTTGAACATGGGTAAAAGAGTCCACAGACATGTTGAGTGTGTGGCATGAATATTACAGTGACCCAGCCAAAAGTACCCGCCCTGCACCCCGAGATAAGCTGTTGTTCGGTTAGTTTCGTTTTTGTCGTCGGTGTTTCCACCGGTGATGTCTGGATCCAGCGCAGACTTCCTCATCCGCCTGCCCGCGCCCCAGCAGCAGCACGGAGGATCCGCCGCCGCCGGTCTGTCGCTCGGTTTCTTTGCGACGTTACGGCGTGTTGTGAACTTTGGACTCGTACATGTTGTCTTGTGACTGCGGAAGCCCGAAGCGAGCCGCCGTGCCTCCCGGGAGCAGCCTGCTGCTGCTGGAAACGAAACTTTGAAAGGCGTAACCGACCTCACGTAAGAAAACGACTGTTTATCATTTCATTGATTTGAAGTGTCTGTTTTTTTAAGCCGATTGTCTGTTTCCTGCTCTGTCTTCGCTAAAAAACAACAGCCACACACACCCGACAGATCTACTTACGTTCAGATCAGTTTTATAACCCTCAGCCTGTTGCCACATTATCGGGCACATCGCCACGGCCTGTTTTTATACGTGAATATGCCACAGCTGCTGCAAAATAACATCCCCCTGTTAGTAACTGGTTCCAAACAGCGACACAGACGCTGCAGCCTTGTTTACATGTTGGAGACTGCAAAGGAATGCAGATCAGGTGCGAAGAGCTGGAGAGGTTCTGTATATTTCCATTTTATAGCGACTACTTTACGTGCTACATAAAGCTGCAGCTACAAGTTCAGAGGAGAATATTGTACTTTTTAGTCCACTGCATTCATTTAAGTGAAAGTATAACTTTCAAATTAAGATTTTACATTAAAGAAAATATGTGAACCGGTGGTTTATTGTGGCAACTCTTCCTGGAGTCCATCAATATAATACATAGTCAACAATGTTTGCACTTACATAAAGATGCCGTATTTGCACCCAGCAATAAAATGACATGCAAACCAAACATACACAGAAAAATGTGAACAATTAGAACATTTTAAGTCAATTTGATTGACAGGTTAAAATACAAATCACCAGTAACACTCTCACTTCATCTAATCATCCATATTGCAAAACATTAGTAAAAAACAAAACCGAGGAAACCTTTAATATGTTATTTGAATCTTGTCATGTTTCACAGTGTCTATAAGTTGTTAGCCGAGATTTTCGCTGAAAACTTCTCAGATGCTTTTATTTATACATCTGTTCGAAGCCCAAAGAGGTCAAATGTTTCCAGTGTTTCCCAACCAAACAGGAATTATCTCCAGAGAGAGCAGCTGTCCATTGATCCACGGCTATATGTTGTGAAATAGAGTCCAAATACGAAAGTCTACAGGCTGTAGATCCGAGGATTGTCACTTTGAAGACTTCAAAGATGCCGTCATATCCGTCAAGACTGATCCTAATTTGGAAGTTGCAGCGCTGCTCACTTTCACTGTTATTGTACGCATCACTGTCACACTGGATGTATTCTCATACCTGAGCTCCTAAAGATCATATACCTTTATTGTTATAAACCAGATGTTTTTATAGCTTTTTAAGTGACGATAAATGTGTTTTTCCGCAGTATGTTCAACTCTGTGACACCGATTTAAGGACGAGGGATGGACGTTGAGAGAAGTGATGGAGGAGGAGAACCGGTGGTGGAGGATGAGTTTGCGTGCGCCGGGATGCTGCGGGGATCCCTGGCCTCCCTGCACAGCACCGTGGAGCGGATATTCGGGGTGACGTTTGGGATCGGGGCGGATGATTCGTCTCACGACAACAACGGGCAGATATGGCTGAAACTACAAGGACGGGGCAACAATGTGAAAGCAGGCAAAGTAAGGCGTGCTTTCTTAGATAAAGTGCAGCGCTCATGGGAAATGACTCAGCGTGGGTTTTTAAATATTGATAAATAAGTCTCGGTAGAGTTTCGGTGCAAGTGTGTGGTCAGCCTGCTGACACATTCACTCCGGTGACTGACAGCACAGAGGGGAAATTAAGTTAAGTCATTAAAGAAGCAAGTAAATGACTTAAAACTAAACTCCAGAGTTTTTCTAAAGGGTTCATGACACTGGTGCAGCAACACGTGTCCTTGTAATATTACAAAACAATAAAACTAGTAATAACAGGATTGTGAGGATATATGCTAGCCGTGCCCAGGTGTATTACATCTTTGCTTGGACGCAATTTAGCAGAGAGTCTTAATATATTTTATTTTAATGTATCTCTGTCATTGTCTTAACTTTAAAATCTTCTCCTGCTGCATCCAGAACACTTTCAGATAAAATGTAGAACTGACACATATTTATTTATCTATTATAGTGTCCCCAACATGAACACAAGGAAGAACAACATGTATAACAGATTATATATCTGTAGAGAGATAATCCACAGACAGACTACAGAGGAAAGAAAAGGAACCTGACTGTGAAGTTCAATGCATAAAAGTTACCCATAAAAGGTCATAGCAAGTGTTTCTGGCCCGCAGTCATTGGCATTATTCAGCTGCAAATAATGAATAGTGACTTGCAGACAGATGAAGAAGATGAGTACCTGTCAGCAGTCAGGTTCCCTATGTGGTCATTAAAACAGGTTTTGCTTGCTGTAATCGTTACGAGATCTCTTTTTAAAGCACTTTGGATGATTCATCTCCCCGAAATGGACACATGATTTTCAGATTTTCAGTATTTTCACCGTTACTACAGCAATGATATGATAATGACCCACAATCTTTCTGTCTTGTAGTTATTTGTGAAAGGAGTTGTGAACCAAGAGGAGCAGCAGGAGGTTTCCTACCCCGGGGTTCTTCACTGTGTCTTCAGTGGAGCCAGAGGGCTGTTCATGGACTGCCTGATAAGAAGCACCTCAGCACACATTGTGGTGAGTGTTGCATTCTGGACATTTTTTTGGCAAATTGGTACCATTTAAAAAAATGCCAAAGTAGCTAGTAGCAGTTCCCGTTTGCAACGTACCCATGCATGTACAGACGACTGTCAATGGTTTACTTTGATATTGAAGAAAAATAAAAAACGCGCTGATTCTCAGGCGACTTCTGAATTTATAAGGAGCTTCTTTATTCTATGATTCCTAAGTGGATTTTATTGGACATGGTCATGCGTGGGTATAATGGTAGTGTAAGTCACGCTAAACCTAAACTTATGTGTGGCCTGTCTGTGTTCTGTTATGACTCAAAGAAGGAGTACAAACTGTGACGAGAATTGCCGCTCAAGCCTCACATATTTCCCCCCCTTCACCTCTCCCATGCTGCCCTGGTGAGACTGAAACTTCTGCTCTAGAGGTCGCTCACTTAATGAATTATAACAAACGAGACAAATCCAATTCCTCATTCATTCATTTCTTTAGTTACCACCTAGTTTACAGAATGATACAACCAACGTCCTGATGCTGATTTACATTTATTTTAATATTTATTTGGTCAGCATGTAATAACACATTCCTTTAAAAGAGCTGAAAAGTTAAGAAGGAATAAACTGTGAACACTGGAACAAGCCAAGGTAATAATTTCGATCCCTTTACATCCTTCCCTATTCTATTGTTAATGCAGTACTCTGATGAATTATCACTCTCTTCCGTCATGTAAAAGTTCCCCACCAGCAGTGTAGTACCAAGTATGACATTTCTGACAATGCAATAATGACATCGACTGGTAGCGTGATATCTTGGGATTGCATTCTTGTTAGTCTTTCAAGAATTTACAATATTAGTCAATGTCACTATTATGTCATCAGCAAAAAATTTGTCAAACTCCTTATGAAGTAACAACCGCCTCTTAATGTAACTCTGTGTTGTCACTGGAAATGTTCACCTATTATTAACATGTTTTGTAAGAATGAAAATATACAACTCACTTAATTTCACTATTACTTGCTACAGTTTGCTTGGAAATCCCTTGTGTCTTCACCACTTTAAAGGAATAACTGTGTAATTCAGGTGTTTTTCTACTTAATTTACCTGATTAGTTTATTTAGAAGAAGACTCCTCAATCTCTGTGTATCAGGTTGTTGGATAGTTTTCATGAACATTATAAAAATGGAGGTGAGGGGTGTGAAAGTTTGTCTTAAGGCTCACGGGAGTCATTTTACGGGAGGTCAAACCAGTACTTTTACTTGTTAGGCCACAATCAGACCACACAAACCGCAGACTGCCCCTTCATTCATTTGAATAAGGTCAGGCAAGAGCGCCCAAGCAAAAAAAAAATATAGGATTGTCTGCAATAAAAGTTGGCTCAACTTTTTGACAATGGCCAATCAAATACAGGCAAGTTAGATGACTTTTTAATATGAACAAAGTATTTATACTGTGTAGAAATGTTGTTGAAAGTTGCTATACAAATAAACAAATAAAACAAAATCGTGTCTCGTGGTGTTTATTATGCAGTGTTTTGGCATCTGATAAACCTTCAAAGTCAAACTTTGAACTCTTGGACTGTATCTCACGTCTGGTCTGAACACCCACTAGTTTGTGTGTTTTATTTTACCGACATTAAAAGATGACTAAGATTAATGTCATTCTGTTTTCCTCTCACCAAACCAGGTTGGCTCTCCGGGATGCCTGCTCATATCAGGTCTTGCAGAACCGGTGGTGCGAGCCTACTCCCTTATTACAGACCTGGTGGAGAGGTACGAGGGCACACAGCCCAGACGCTCTGAGACTGGGGACCGAGGCTTGAGCGAGTCTCTGGATTCACGCCGGGCCTTCAAAGCTCTGGTGGAGAAATGGGAGGACAGGCACATCCTGGATCTTCTGGTGCTGCCGGGGTCAGTGAAGGAAATCCTGCTGGATTTGGTGGAAGAATCCGGGCTTGGCTTGGGCTTAAGCCCCATCTCGGGACTGACAGATGAAAATGCAGGGGCAAGATCGCATGGGGATTGGGACGGTAGATGGGACAGCACTACCGACAGGTGGGTTGAAGGGATGACTGCAGGTTCGGGGAAAGACTCTGCAGCCAAGGACTCCTTTTTCCAGTCTTTCTCCACGTCGACAGGCGCCCGTGGGAGGGCAGAGGGTGCCGAGGAAAGACTCATGCATTCTCCACAGGAAGTGGGAGAAGAGGATCAGGAGCTAATGGCAACGTTAAGTACCAGGGTGAGGGAGGAACTAGGGGAGGAGGAAGAACAAAATCTGCAGGTGTCAGTGGGAAACAAGGAATTTCTTCTTTTGAAGTTCTTCACAGCCATGGGGTACACGGAGGATGTTGTGAAACGAGTCCTTGCCCGAACGGGACCTAAAGAGGCCTCGCAGATACTGGACTTTGTTCAACAGGAGCAGGATCGCAGTGACCGTGAGCAGACAATTCAGCAGCCAGACCAGAAAAATCAAGAGGATAACACCTTGAATCAATCGAGGAACCGACCTTGCGAGACTGAGCACAGAGAAAATACCGAAGTGGCAGCAGGAGGAAATAAGGTGATGGGTAGTAATGGAGAGGTGGGGGGCGTTGGTGAGCGAGAGGGTGATGGAGCAACAGGAGGCACAAGACACTTAAAGAGAGAAGGTAGTGCCGAGGAAAAAGAGGAGGGACATGAGGAAGACTTTGTCTTGGGAGTGTTGAAGAAAGCTGCAGCCAGCTGCGGGTACATGGAGCAGAAAGTAACCAAAGTCTATAACATGTTGCCTGATCACTCCACTCACCAGCTGCTCCTGGAGCTACAGAGAGAGGAGGTCAAAGAGACGGACACCTTTAGGGAAGGGCCGAGAGAGATGGATGATGTGGTGCTGGAGAAAGAGACGCCACAGTTGAGACCAGCAGAGGACAAAGCAAGAGGAGAATTTGAGCTTTTGAAACCTGCAAAAAAGAGAGAATCAGATGATGACGGATGGGTAAACGTGCCAAACCGAACTGTTCCTGTTGCAGAGCCAGATTTGTTTACTTGGATTAATAAACCCAAGAAGCCTCCCACAAGTCAATACACCTCACAGCCAGAGACACGACACCAGCCTCCCAAGTCACAAACTCCCCACCCAGTCATCCTTCCTGAAGTCAAAGGGCCACCCATGTCTACTTATTCCACATCCTTAGATCCTCCACACATTGATTTTCAACCCAACAAACAGTGCAACCAAACTTTGTACTGGCCCGATCCGTCCACCTCAAAACAAAATCCTCCAACTCAAGACCACATCTTAAACCCAAAGCCCCACTCTTCTAACTCCCTAAAACGAGCGCTGCAAGCCTCTCAACCCCCCGCCTTCAGGGGGAACGACCCGTCTCCCACCAGAGCGAGGGAAAGACGGGGCTTCATGGCCGCCTCTTCGGTGGTGGTGACGGGGGAGCAGCGTTTCCTGGAAGGCCTGCAGACGCCCTTCGACCTTCAGCTAACAGACAAGCCTGGAGACCCCAAACTGAGGACGATCATCATTGACGGGAGCAACGTGGCCATGAGGTGGGAAATGCAGAAAGAGTGGGAAAACTGCATTGTAAACAATTTCTATTTTTAAATATTTTAACTGATTATTTAACTGATTTTATTAGAGTTATGTTGGGATGAGAATTTACGTTGAGTGTTTCCCATTTGTTAATTGTTTAAAGACCTTAATTGTGACTCAAAAAAGGTGCAACGCCAATAATAAATAAAAAAAAGTTCAATCCTGCAATGTTATCATCCATGTCTTCTTCTCTGCCTTTGTTGGAGCATTGCTGCTATTGTTTCTCTGTGTGTTACCGACGGCAACTGTCAGTCAAGCAGAATAGCGAAATGGGAAACCACTTATAATAGTGCTCAGAAACTTCACACGATTACCTGTTATAGCTTGGAAACACTCAAGATATAGATTCTGTTGGTACTAGACATACAATAATAATGATGATGTAACAATAGAGGATTTAATTTCTAATTGGCAATAAGAGTCAACCCACTTGATGGTGGTCAATTTATAACATTTAAATTTGTAATCAACCTCATTCATGATTTGTTTTTTATCCATTATTCTCTGATTTTGTTTTATTGGAGCAACATCTTTACGACTAAGCAGTCATTGCGTGCCCAGTTATCACCATACAGTGTGTTCTGTACTGTCAAGAAAAGCCGTACTTCCTGTTCAGTAGGGTATTTAACAAAGGGAATAACTGTATAGTTTGAAAGATTCAGTGTTTAAGATTCAGTGTTTAAGAAGACAAATTGGGGCTCAGAACAGGATCTTTTTCATCATGATTTTTTAAAAGTCGGTTGCATCTTTGTTGACGTCTGATTGCTGTTATAAAGCTCTACATAAATACTCCGTTGCATGTTTTCCACAGTCACGGGTTGGGTCATTTCTTCTCCTGTCGAGGGATCGCTCTGGCCGTCCAGCACTTTTGGGACCGAGGCCATCGTCACATCAGCGCCCTCCTGCCACAGTGGAGACAGAAGAGCGACCCCAAGATCAAAGGTAACACTTTACTGTTCCACTTGATATCTAAAAATGTCCTGGTTCAAGTTGATGCCTTCAAATAGTTATTTTTAACAGTCCAAACACCAAAATGAACAATTTACAATCACATAAGACAAAGAAAACAGCAAACCCTTACATCTGAGAAGCTGGAATGAAGGCATGTTTGCTTAACTAATGGCATAAACTGCTAATTGATTATCAAAATAGTTGCAGAATAATTTGCTGTAGATCAGCAATTTGACTAATAGTCAAATCAAATAATTGTTTCACTTCTAAAACACTTACAGAAATACACATTTGCATGTTTATTTACATTATTTATGTATTTATGTTTTACCCCTACATGACCCCTGGCTATCAGAGTATCCCGATGTTTCTGAAATTTCATAATATACATTTACGAAATTTAAAGTATATGATTTATTGAAAATAAGGGGAAACATGCAAAAACATTACAGTACTTAGCATTAAGCTGTATGGCCTGTCATTGGAAAATGTTTAGTGCATTTAGTCCTCTTTAATCCATAAAATCCTATTCTGACTCTTTTCCACAAATATATAAATTATATAAATATACAAATTTGTCTCCAACTTCATTTCTCCTCTCATTTTGGTCAACATTTTGAAGGCCATGAAGAACAGTTTCCAGTATAGTTCTTGTGCCTCAGCTACACATTGTCAAATGTGTAGTATGGGTTTAAAATGAGAAAGGCCTCTGTGCTTCTATGAGTGTGTGCTGCTTATGTTTTGTCACATGTCAGGGGAAAACACATCAATATTGGCCGGACGTGTGGGCGTGTGTTTTTCCCTTCAGCGCAGACTAAACATAGCATTGTTTGTTCCTGCATCTCAGAGCAGCACTATTTAGGTGAGCTGCAGAAGCTGGGCCTTGTCTCCTACACGCCCTCCAGAGAGGTCCAGGGCAAGAGGATCAGCTCGTACGACGACAGGTAGACAGACTCATCATTGTCATCATTATTATCATTGTGCTGCTGTTTTAAAAGAAGTCTCGTGTCTGTGTTGTTATAGCAGGTGGCAGCAGAGGCCTTGAGATTAGGGAAACAAGTGTATAAGTAGAAACTTTCAGGTTTCACTCACAGGCTTTTAAAATCGGTGTGAAAGTGAATGGGAGACACTCTCACATTCATTTGTGCCCTTGAGCACATAAGCTTCTCACAGGATGAAAAAGAAAATAACAAGACTATATTCATCGTTCGCAGACCATGATACCAGGGTTTCTCATGGCATGATTTTTTTGTTTGTGAAAACATGAAAATCCTGGTGAAAAGTGGATGTGATACAGCTGTGTCCCAAATCCACACTAGATACTAATTCTATGCACTATGTGCTACATGCTAATCTTCATAGTATACTGTTTTAGCAGTTAGTATACAAAATTATCAACATACCATTTAATACTGAGAGGATATTATACACAAAAGTGTATCGTGGGATGTTAACTTTGAACAGCTACTGCCAATTAAACTTCAGAAATAGACTTACAAAACGTTTTCTCTGCGATTAAATCTATTTTTTGAGCTCTTTCACCACCACCCACATTTAATTTGAATTGTTTGCAGTTGCAAGTAGGTTTTCCATTTCCTTTGTGCGTTGCATTGTGGGAGAATAGTGTGCATCAATAGTGCCCTGCTTAGAATCAGTATGTAACTGTGGAAATGGCACTGGTCAGTTGTGTTGTTTGAGGCTACCTCTGTGAGGCGCCAAAGACTTGAGAGGATTTGAGGTTATTTTCCAGGTCGCTTTGAGATCTTTCATTCCTCTTTTCTCCTGTTTCCACAGATTTATGCTGCAGCTTGCACAGAAGACCAACGGAGTGATCGTAACTAACGACAACCTGAGAGACCTTTCAGACGAGTCCCCTGTGTGGAGGGACATCATCAAAAAGAGGTAGAAAAAGACGACACAGCACTCAAATATTACAGCTCCAGTCACCTTCCTATACGTTGAATTAGCACTATGTGTATATATATATATATATATATATATATATATATA
>JAVQJL010086259.1:0-16140 GCA_036024295.1 Nannoperca obscura
CCCCCGGCCCCCGCCCCCCCCCCCCCCCGCGCCCGCGCCCCGGGCGCCGCGCGCCCCCCCCCCCCGCCCCCCGCCGCCCCCCCCCCCCCCCCCGGCGCAGAGACCGACAGAACATTTTCTTTTGTTATCCACCATGCCCACGGCAGTATGGGATTTCCCATGAGGTCCGGAGTGCAAACAGACCTTATGGGGAACTGAGTAAATGAACCTCCTGCAGAAACAGTATGGCGGCTGCGCACGGGACCATGGGACTTCAAAATCAAACCGGTCTGCAAGTCGCTAGCCAATCAGGCCCCTCAGGCCCCTCAGAGAGCTTAATTCAATCAAGACATGCTGAGCTTCCTCCTCTTTGACAGCTCAATAGTGTTGCGTTCAGAATGGAAGATCGCCACCAGCACGTCTTTCCCCTTTAGACCTCATCACCGCTTTAAAATCACATCATCCCAACAAACATAATCCCTAGTTATGTTGAGGTTTATGTACTGATGAATTTAATGGTGCCACATTGTTTCCAAATTGGATCACAGATTTCAGTCTTCCATTGTGTTCCCCAAAGTCCTTGGCATATTGGAAAGGGCCTTAAGACACAGGCTACAGTTAACACCTTGTCAGCAGTAAAGGATTTCTTCTAATCTATTTGATCTCATTAAAATGCTACGTAGCATGTATTCGGCTGGCGCTCTACAGCTGTCTTCAGAGCTGTATTTACACCAGCTTTTGGGTGAAGGTATAAATGTCACTGCAGAGAGAGATGCCTAAATCTGTTATGCAGACTGTATTTATATATTTGGTCCAGATGGGTTTTACCAGGGCCAAAGAACCATTGACTAGTTTTTTGGTGCTGATCTGTGGCAGCAGAACTAGCATGTAGCCATTTGAACATTTTTGTTCACAATTCCTTAAACACCTACATAGGTATAGTATCTAGTGTTTAGGGGAACCTACCATTTCTTTCTGAAGTTGTTCTATTATTAGAATAATAAATCTCGAGGATTGTTCAGCCCTGATGAAGGTGCTTTCTCATTTTAATAAAAGTTGTATCTATAGATATGTAGCCTTAGCGCTGCCCTGGTGGAAAATATGAGCATGTGAGGTATCTTTAAGAGAGTATTCTGATTAAAAGTCCTTCAGGTAGGTTGCAGAGACCGAAGCTTGGTCCCAGTGACTGACAGTGACTTTGGTGCCTGGCAGAAGTCCCCAATCCCCCAGTGGGACGGGACAGAATTTACATAACTAACATCTTGATTTGCTGTAAAGTGAAATTAGGGCCTGTGCAATGTTCAATTAACTCCACGGATCTTCTTGTAATTAAAACTCAGCAGTCCCCCACTGTTCAATAACTCTGTGCCAGGAGAGAGGGAGACGCAGAGAGGTGGGGGAGAGAGAGAGAGAAGGGAAGAGAGAAAAAAGTGGAAAGATAAACTGCCGCTTCATCATGTTTTCATCAGACGTGACCTTGGCAGTCATTATGGTGAATCTGAAGATATAGCTGGAGAAGAGCCACCCTATCCATAAGTTGAAAGTTAATGTGAGGAGCACTGGTCATGGTGGCCCCATTACAGCGCCCTTGCCAGCTGTTGAATGGAGATCAGTGGCTGTGCTGCTGGCCCCTAATGAGATGTTTCTCCTTAAACTGATTGCATAGGGGAGGGACTTTGTTGGGCTGTATTACGCTAAGTACTTTTGCTTTTAGGTTAACTATTTATTATTTCATCACAAGTCCCTTGCTCTTTGGTAATTGCTGTAATTCCAGCATTTAAGCGGATATGGGACCAAACACTGTGTTTTTTGTTCTTTCTTATCCCTCTGGAAGGATTACACAAAGAACCAGGGAACATATTCCTCAATAATCACCTCTTTGATTCTCGTTTTTAATTGTTGGGCAGTCATGATGAGGCATTACTGAACAGTGCTGGAGTCCGGTCTCAGGTCTCTGCTGTGATTCAGTGGTTGAAACATTTGTGTCATTACGATGTGCTGCTATTCTAAACCCGCAGTTTAGTAGCCATGCTTTTCTTTTATGCAAGCCATTAATCTTAATTATACCTTTACCTGGGATCTGCAGTGACAGAAAGGCAGCATCTGTAGTCTCTCCTGTGCCTATACAATGCATCTAAAGTGGCTGTTTTATGGGATCAGTTAGAGAATTTTAACTAAGCCATAATCCCTAAATTGATAAAAGTGCCTCCAAATGTACTGCAATGTTTAATTCATGAGGAATAATATGCAGGTAATGAATCCAAATATAAGACAAAGGTCCCAAAGCGTCTGCAACACAATGCTGGTTGACTTTTAAGATTGTTTCTGAGATTCTGTGGAAAAAAAGAGGAAGTGTGAACACTATGACCTCTATCAAATACAATGCACACCATATGGAAGATGTCCAAGACGAGGGAATGAGGGAACCGGAAGTGGAAACATGTTAACTCATTTCTGGATTTTAGGACTCAGTCCTGCAGGACTCTATTTTCTAGTTCATGGTTTTGTTGATAGTTAAAATGTCGGATGATGTCTGCAGGGAGCTAAAGACCAGCTTGGCCATGTTCGCTTTGTGTTCTGCTTACACCTGCACTTACCTAACATCCCCAGCTTACTATAAAATGGGCAGCATATATTACATTTATTAAATGCTTCATCCTTTCTCTGGAATGCACTCCCTCTGTGGGATCACAAGCATTTGACTTCTAAAAAAAAAAGAAGCAAACACGACAGATGTGAGCAGTTTGTGAGCTGTTTGTGCACTTTGGGAAATGATGAACATAGTCCAACTCCTGCTAATTGGAAAAAACAGCATGCAGTTCATTTAACACGTGTTCACGGACATGATTAGATAAATGATCTCTGCATATAAATAGGTTCAGGCTGCTAATTTGTAACTGCCTTTAAAATACAGAACAGTGTCCTTTAAAGAATTGTCAGCATCAGCTGCTGTGGGGCTGGTAGAAGCAGAGCCCTTGCGTGATCACTGCTCGTGAATATCATAGATTTGCTGACAGGATGGGGGGGGCTGTGGGTGGCGGTGGGGAGCATAAGGCAAGATACTGCCTAAGGGCTGCACAGAGGCATCCTCCTTTGAAAGAGCACTTTTTTTAATCACAAGAAAAGTTAATCCTCAATCAATGAAAATGTAAAGCAGTGGCTTTCTGTTCTATTTGTGCTGATAGCAGCTTAAAGGATCGCTATTGAGGGGCTCAGACCGCATTTGCAAATGCCTGGCACAACTCCTAGTCATGTCCCGCACAGCACGCTCGCGGGGGGAAAGGCTTCCTTTTTCATTTTTGGATGCCCCTGAAATGGTGGGGAGGTGCATCTATTAATGCCCTACATTTTACCCAAATGCAAGCTCGAGAAGCTTGTTTGCCTGCTACAGTAATGGAAACAACCAGTGTGGTTAGAAAATGTGTTTGTGTTCTAAATGTGGATCCTGGAGCATGTTTTCCTTTGCCTTATTGTTGAGGAGTTAACAGTACATATTAGCATCAAATACATAATGAATGCCATTTAAAAGGCTGCTGCTCCTGTATCACGCTCATCTCTTTACTTCTTTTCCCTTTAATGTCTTAAGATCAGGAGTGTGCATGTTGCTGTTGCCATATTTTGTTTTGCTGGCACCAACAATTCTGCTAAGTCATGAGAACACACTGCAGCTTGTTATGGTAATGCTTTGTCAGCTAGCGTGTCAGACCCTGATAAAAGAAGTCGGGACATTATTCACCCATGAATCTTTATGGCTCTCACTAAGCAGCTCCTATGAAAGGCTGCATCAAAGAGAATCAGGCTGTGGAATAATAGACAATAGGCAACATTGAAGTTGCATTTATGCATGCTGCAATTCTTCGTGTGCCCTGATGATAAACTGCAGCTTAAAGTTAGACATGTTTGGGGGATGTAACCCTTAAATGTATGTCTGACCCCTTTTTGTGCTTCTTTTTATTCATCCCTTCAGTTATCTGCTGCTTTGGGTTTTTCCTGTCTCAGAAAGAGTGAAAGCAGGACGGCAAAACGTGTCCAAATATATGTTTAGAACAACTTTGAACCTTCATTTCCAGATTCTTTAAGCTCCCCCGATATGACATTCTGTCTTGGTACTTGCCTACAAGACGGCAGAATGTCTTATTGATGCTGGATCAGTGGACTCATTTATAGCATGTGAGCACTCATTTTGTCCACTCACATCTGCGGTGCCTTCAAGAATGGCTCAAAGCTGATGCAGATTCCCTCCACCTTGACATCTTCATAATCAGATTGGCCACCTGTTTGTTTAGCTGCTGGGACATTTTCTTACCTCCGAGATACCTAATTATGCTTCATCTGATGCTATTTTGTGATAACATTATGAAACTGTTGGAAAGCCTTCCAGAATTTGGTTTTGGTGGGGATACCACGTGTGCTTGTTTGCCTGTGCACTGAGAATAATCCACTTCCTTTGGATAATATTGATGGCTACATTGCTTGTGGAGCTGGAAACTTCCACCGGACCTTTTTAACCCTTCAGTGTTCTTCTCTGTCTGGTATAGCATACTTTACCTTACTATATTTTACAGAAATATTATTTGAAAGGCTTCACCCAATACACCATCAATTCATCTGCACTTTTACAGACAAATTAAAAGTGACTTCTTTGCCTCTGTATGACTGACACACACAGGCTCATGTGCTTATTACATTAATCAAATGCATTTTTCTTTTGAGGAATTTAAATGAATTAAAAGTGGAAAACAATTACACACGTGACACATTCAGGAGCAGAGAATTTAGCAGTTCCTTGTGGAGTTGACGTCTGAGTTCCAACATTTTTTGGCCACGGTGTTGGTGGTAACAGTATTTCTCATGAAACAAACAAAAATAAGCTTAATAGGTCAGCTTTTCAGATGTACTGTCCTTGTTCAGAGTGTGTCAGCGACTGCATGCCAAAAAAGAAAAGCAAGCTATACATTGTTTTGGAAAAGCAGCCCGTGGAATACGTTGACAGTGCCAGCGCTTGGTGAAAATTGAAACAGAGTGAATGTGTCTGAACTTAGACAGATGAGATATCAAATTGGTGGGCAGGAGTGTGATAATCAGGGAATTGGAGAGGGAAAATTGCATCAGAATGGAATCATAAGCCTGGCCAGAAGCGAGGATTTGCTGATCCCTGACCTTCTGTTTCAGAGCTGAGGATTTTAAGTAATGAGATCTATGCAGTGAAACAACTCCGCTGTCAGACCGCCAGACTTCAGCACATGAGAGGAGAGCGTCTGCCGCTGCACAAAGCGCAGCCAATGGATTTAACACATATTTAGAAATGTGATGTGGAAGCAGTGACAAACACTAAGGGTTAAGGAGGAAGAATCAGAAGAGGAATGGCATTTTGTTGCAATAAATAGACCTTGCATGAAGGTATAATATGCTGCAGGGCTTTCACGGTGCCTGATGTTGAATATGTTATCCACTTCTACTCTTCTGTTAAAGGAAACAGCTGCCTGAAGAAAACACACAGATATGATTTCTATTGTGTGAATTTGAACAAAGCTGCAGACTTGCTAACTGCTGGATGTTTTCTTTCAACTCTGTGTTGTCGTCTTTTTTTCACACAAATATCATTGTTATAGTTAATTATTTAAAACACCTGCAATGTTAAAATTGTTATTCAGTACAGCCGCCAGATTCAGAAGATGGTGTTGGCTGTGATACATGAGCCAACTGAAGGTTTCTGTGAAGGTAAAGCTCCTCAAGCTCTACTTTCTTACATTACCTGTCTCGTTCATGGATATTGAGAGCAGCTTAGCAACAAAAGAGAGACCCAATGTAATAAGACTCCAACGGTCCGCTCTCTTGTTATCGCTTGCTAATTGCTCCTTACATGTTATTTTGGTAGGAAACCATCCCAAATTAGAAAGAGAGTGTTTGTTAGCCAGACAGCGTGAAAATCCTCTCATTAATTCTGCCTTTATTACTGGAACGATTAGATCATGTTTGGAGAAAGTTGCGAGAGTGTTCAACAGCTTGAGATGTAGATTTACTCATTTTCTGCAGTCTAGAGAAACCTTTTCAATGACATCATTTAATTCGGATAATTAGTCTCAATAATTAACCTAATTGGACTAATTTGGTTCATTATCTTCCTCTCACAGGCTGTCTGTGGTTGGGTGGTGTTTGTTTTCAATCCTGTATCCAATTTATAAAAGGTTATTATAAACAATCTTCTGCTGTTATAAAGCAGTAAAATTAGAATATTTATCTTCATGAATGATGAATGTCTAGTTTGCATTAATTTGTTCTACTACGTTTCTTTCATCTTTTATAACCTAATATAATGACACACACATATATATGACATTTTTTATTTTGCAATAATACCAACCTCACATGATCTTAATTTTGTATTTTTTTAAGGCCCCCCGGTGGAGTTTTAGCAGTAGGAACCAATAAGTGGGTCCCAGTTTGTGTTTATGTCATGCAAACGCACGAGGATGCACATGGCAATGTGATACACATCTCTGTCAATGGTTTTCCACTGTTCTGTTTAATGTTTTCGTGGCAGCAAAGCTAAGCAAGAACAAGACTGCAAGATCGCAAACACTGATGTAAACGGATTTTAAATATGTTAATAATCATCTTTGCAAATGTTTATGAGGAAGGGAATGCATTCAACATGCTAGGTGTCAAGGATATACACTTTGTGTTTTGGACAGAAACACAACATGTAAATAAATTGTTTACAAGGGAACTCCACAAGGCAGCTTTAAAGGAAGGTGATTTTGGCCACATGGGGGAAGCAGAATAAGCTGTAAACACATTACAACATATTATCACATTGTAAAGTTGTTATGGTGAACATTATTTATGGAGCAACATTAGCATTGATTTATCTGTGTTACTGGCCACCTGACTAACTCGTCACACTCGTTTTAGCTCTGTTTTGGTCCAACACAAACAACAGAACAGTATGGTAACATGACAAACGTGGTTAACGTGAAATGGTTGCAGCTGGTTAGATTTAGGAAAAGATCCTAGTTTGGGTTGAAATAACTACGTTAGTTATAGAAGTTATGTTATGTACGTAAGTTAAAACAAGTCAACATTGACTTTTTTCACACGGGACACGAACATCCTGCAGGATAAGTACGTAGCATTCAGTGCACTTCTCAGAGCTTTCCCCCTGAAAACAGCTGCAAAGATGGCAGCAAAGATAAGCAAGAAGAATGCAAACTAGTAAAACTTGTTGAAAGTAAAATTTGTGATATAAAAAACTAAAATAATGAGCTAAATGAAGCTGAAAATCGAAGCTGTGAAAAGAAGTCCACTGTTAAAAGAGCAAGCATATACACATATACTGAGGCTTCTCATTTGGCCCCATCACATGTAGCCACCATAGTGACTACAGCTAGAGGTCTTTAAAACAATCATGATGTGCTATGTTGATGTGCTGTGCTTCATCCAGTTAGCGCTTGCCTCCAGCTCACAGAAGTCTGCCTAATTCCAAGCATCAGTGTAAAAAGTGGGTCCTGCCATTGAATCCCTGCTTATAGAGATGGGGATGATTGGATAGAGAGGTGGGAGACAGTTGAAAGAAACCTGCTCAAACAACTACGAGAGGCGCTGCCTTAAACGAAATTGGATGGAGGGAGAACGGGGTGCAACACACTGTGAAGATTGACTCCAGATTGCAGGGCAGAGAATGGACGTGGCAGACTGTGAACACAAAGACAGAAAGAAAAAACGACAGACTTCCTCTCCGTCTTTCACCACCTGCACTCCACAAACCCCCAAGCTGCTACTCACTATCCAGGGAAGCACTGACATGTTCAAGCATCTGACCAGATGAGTCCGGTCTAATGCATGGACCCACCAAACCTTAAATCTCCCTCGCTACAAACACAAAAACTAAAGATATAAACGGATGGTTGACCTGCCTGATCTATCAGTAGGCATGAACATTATGTACATTTTGAATTAGATTCTGAATTTATTCCCCAACTTGATGTATTCGATCCTAAAATGGTCATATGGTGTGACATGAAAGTTATTGTATATAAAATGAAAAAGAAGTCTCCTTAAGTGACTCGCTGTATGAGACTTCTTTACAATTACTATCTTGAGATCCAGATTTAGTTTTATTTTCACACAAAGTAAGACGTTTTCATTCTGACAAACCCCGGAATAAATCGAACTAAATGCTTGTGACTCGTGTTCCCTTGAGATTTCTTTGCACATTTATTTTTAACACATGACAAAACTCTTTCACCAAAGCTTACATTTTTCTCACCCTATATATGAAAAGTTGATCCTATCATGGCCAGAATAAGCGTTAGTAAGAACAACATTTGCACTGTACCATCTGCTGCCCATCCATTTTCTGTAACGGTGAGAGATGTTTGTGCTTTCCACACTAATCCCGGAGCAGAGCACGTTTTGTTTCATCTGGCTTGAACGTGATGGATACAGCTTGCGTTGGCATGTAATAAAAACTGATTATGTCTATTGATGATCTGTTCATTTAAACTGAAAGCGACTGCAAAACATCTTTTGAGCAAACATACCCACACATTATGATGTTCCGGACCTGTGCTTGAGGACATTTTGTCTAACTGGACCTCTTTGATGTTGAATTCACTGATCTAATGTTAAAGATCAAAGTAAGCGCTCTACAGATATTGAGCGTTGTTGCTGACTTTTCTTGTAAAATGTCCGGTGTAATCTGTAACACCGGTGTTGTCATGAGTTTATTAACTGGTGGTAACATTTTCTCACCGTGGCATACCTATCTGGATCTAAAGTCTACCAAAATATAATTATTTAACCCCATATTCCCCATTTAACCATTCTTTATCTTTCCTTCCTACTTTTGATGGTTGGTCTCCAGTCACCTCAATGATATGATCAGATTCATGTTGTTTTTTCTGAACGAGAGTTACAGCTCTAAAGACATGGTTGAAATAAAAAGATTTTTATGCGTGCATGAATGTACAGTATGTCCTTTTTGGACTGACTAATTTGCTGATGCTGAGCCACGTCCACAAGCCAACGCCAACAAACTGCTTGACAATACATCCAAAATAATTAAAGACAGCCCAAGTGTCCTCAGTTTCAAGAGTCAATTACACAAATTAAGAGTGTTTGTTTCATACTGGCTTTTCCTCAGAGCTCTGACTGGATGTGTTGATCATTAAGAAGCTCTGGTAGCTCTGAGTAACTGGATCACTTCCACCTGACAAAACAGAGTATATTGTATTATATTGTATTATATTACAGAGTGATTTTCCATGATGATGAGTTGAAACATAGAATCAACTCGGGAAGGGTAGTTGTGATACTATTATTATTCTAAGCACTAGCCATGTCCGTTGCTAGTGAACACATTGTCATTTAGCAGCGTTTTCCTACGGCCAACGGCCTGCAGTTCTGACCGACTGTAGCTGCCATGTGTCAATTTAGCCGTTTTATTTTGTATTTTTAACAATGTTCTCACAGTCCAGGTCTGTCATTCTCAGCAAATCACACATGACAGCATAAACTAAGAAACCAATACATACATGCGGCATTCAGTGTCATTACTCTGAGGCCTCAGGCTCTCAGGCACTCTCAGTAAAGGAAACAATTGACCGCACAGGCGGATGGATAATATCATCAATCAACAATGTCCCGGCACTGCACTCCTGCATGATGATAATAATAATAATAATAATATAGTTGTGCAATCTGCAAAAAAAACTGTAGCATTACTTTAACATGGACCAAGCCGGGTGACTGCAGGACAATAACACAAATTACCTGGCGTTTTATTTTGACGTCAGTATTCAGTCCGGCATTGTGTTCTTGTTAGTCAGTTTGTCTTGGGGGTCGTTATTTCAAACAATCAAGAGTGACTGTTACTCCTGTACTGTCAGTCAACACCAAACTGCAGAAGTGGTTGCTAGGAGAAGAGAACACTTGTCCATCAAAAACATACGCTGGTGTACGAGTTACTGTTTCTGCAAGGTACAGCTGCGTCAATCACCATTCTCAATCACGCCAACTAAGCTCTGATTGGCTTTGTCTTTGTTCCAGCTGTCAGTGAGCACAGCACCAGAACTGTGGCATGTGTGGATGTTGGCAATACAGAGGTCTGGAACCAGGCTTGATGGGGGAGGCAGGGGCAGGATTTAGGATTGATTAGTGGTGCAGGAATGGCATACTTTGTGGAGAAATACTTGCAAGCTCAGACAGCATCCCACAGCAAACACAGATCATGTCATACACAGAAATGTCAGAGTCTGTGTACCTTGTCGGGTTTGTGACAATTTTGGACTTAAGTGCCATTTCTTAGGGAATTAAAGGCATTCCTGCAGACAGTCTTAGTGACACTATGAAGCCATCAGAAAATGAATTCTGAAATTTGACTGCTTCACACAAGTTCTTGTTTGCTCTGTAGTCTCACGCATGACTAACAATTCCCTCCTCCAGCGGTGAGACAATTTTTAATTATAAAAAGGTAAATATGCCATATGACAGTGAAATTGATTGGGCAAATTAAATGTAAGTGCTGATAAGGCAAATTTGGTGAGAGAAGGGAAATAACTGTAACGTTGAGCCAGCCCTTGCTCCTTTAGGTGCTCGTTCGTCCTTTGCTAATCACAATATCTCCTGGATACACAACAGTAATTACATTTCACTAAGTACACCGGAGCTAAAGTACAATAAAGCCCCTCCGTTCTTTTTTTCCAACCACAGAGAATATTTGAAAATGTCATTTGCTCAGCACAAATGTGCAGATTCACCGGGGATTGTCAAAACCCACAAATCAATCTGCTCATAACTATTTGACAAACTAGACAATGACCTTTCACAGATTCACTTTCTGATATGATCGTAGTCGGGATCCGTTTCATTTCATCAAGTCTGTATCTAAACTGACAGCTCTATTCGTACGAATCCAATGCATTAGTCCGACAAAAGCATATTGTCATATTCAGAGCTTCCAGTCATTTAACTGACGAGTCTACAACTGATTCGGTTATTGTGGAAAATGGTCAGGTCTAAACTCATCTATTCATCCCTCTGCTTTGTTAGTGGAAATTGAGTATTTGCTATGAGGTCGGCTTCTAAGTTGTATTGTGGATCTTGGACTTGGTCAACACGTCATTTAAAGCTCCCTATACAACCCGTCAGTTGCTGGTTCCTGTCTCAATCAGCTGCATGTAGTTTCCCTGAGGACTCCTTAACTCTGCTGGTTTTAGGTGACCACAGAGAATCCTGCTGGATCACTGCTCTTTTGTAGTGAGCAGAAGTGAAGCTGAGCCTTTTGTTTTGTGGCTATAGGAAGTCACAGTAAGCAATAAATATACTTGCAGATAACGGAGTGGAAAGTTACGGTTTACCAATAACTCTGCAGTTTATTGCTTTCCATGGTGAAGGTGGATTTAGAGTTTGCTCCTGCGCTCTGCAATAGACTCCACATTCCCCTTCCAGTCAGCCCCTTATTAATTTATGCATTAACTTGGAGCAGGTCCAGTTCGAAATTTCCAATGGCACCCACTCTTCGGTGCAAACTCAAATGATACCACAGTAAGTAATTGGGTGGTGTTAGGAATACCATTAAAAGCTATAAAGCGGCTGGCAGAAGCAGGTCAACAATCAATCACTCTCTCTTCTCAGCTATCAGGCCTCCAGATACACACCATTGCATTTCATTTCCTTTGAGTTATTTTTTTATAGGAGTTTGTCTGTTCCCAGCTTATTGTTAACTAAATACATAATGCGTTTTGACCCCATGTCAAACACAAAGATGCACATATCTGAAAGTCAGAACTAAGAGTGGGTGCACAATTATAATCTTAACCTTTCAAACTTAATGAAGGTAATATTCGTCATCACTTGCACCCCTTCTTCTTAGAGTCATAATTGAGTCCAATCTGAACATGCAGAAATGATACACATGTTCCTGGAAGCAGGGTGACTCACACTTTCCAGTCATAGCATAATTAGAACTATGTTGTTAAAACTCAGAACATGTATTCTTCTCCCAAATGGAAACAGGAAAGAGAACACGAGTGACAAAAGCCATGAATATTAGCTGCCAGTATGATTTAATTTAATTTATTTTGTTGACTGTTCTAAGGCTAAGATTATCCCATGAATGTGCATCTTACGGCCCAGGAATGTCCATATTCTCCTGGACCAGTTGTTATACAGATATTTGCTGGATGACCTGTGAACAAACAGTACATGAGCCCAAAATCCAAACCATTTCAAATTGCTTGAGATTGTGTAATCAGGTAAATGTTTTCCTGGGCTGAGGGAGTGAGTCACGACCAGTCATGTCTCTGTCGGGTCTTCATCACATCTTCGTCATGTCTTTTTCGTGTTTTTGTCATGTTTGCGTCACGTCTCCGTTACATCACGTTAGTCACATCTTGGTCGTGCCTTTTCACACCTTTGTCTGGTATTTATTGTCTTCATCACATCAGTCGCATCTTCGTCACATTGATGAACTAACTAGAGTAGGCAGCCAGCAAACATGTCTGTACCCGTGATTGAACGTTATCTTCCACTTTACTTGAAATTCACACATTCACACCGGATACTGTCTTCCACATTACACCAGAACGTGCGCACACTATTTCTTTTCAGTCCCTTGTGCATGGCAATTTGAAGAGAGATACTGACTTAATAGAAGAAAGGTAACTACAGAATACAAATGCTGTACATTGAATTGTTATTGCTGGAAATTGCCAGCCATAAATAATATCAAAAATAGGATTATTAATATATATACATAATCCCAGCATTACGAGAAGCCCATCAGTTGTATTGAACTGAGGTTCACATTGAAGGCCCCCGGCCTTCTTCACCATTCTGACCACAAGAGATAGACACTGATCATGTTCACAGATGATACTTAAAGAGAGAAACGACACAATCCCTCTGATTCGCCTGCTTTCCTTTCACTTTCAGTCCTGCCAAGCTTGCTCATTTGTCCTTGGATTTATTCCTCTAATAGGGGAGCCAGCACGCCTTCTGCCTCAGCTTGTATATGCACACTGCAGCCAAGGCCGCTGCTGGCTCGACAGCCTGGCCTTGAATGACTTCCTGTGTGGGCTGGGTTGAATTCTTGGTCAGGACTGGTATCATGAGGAGATGGATCAAATGCCAGTGGTAACTCATCTGACGGTAACTCAAGTAAAGTCTGACAACTGGGTTTTGACCTTCCTGACAAAAAGGTGTATCTCTTGGTGTATTTCATACCAACATCAGGTGATCAATAGCTTACTTTGTGTGTAGCATACGTCCGATTCTCCGAACAACTTTCAGTGATACAGCTGTCTGCGCGCATGTAGATAAAAGGCTTCTCCCAGGCTCCCAGGGGACGCCGCTTCATCATCTCATTACCGTGGCGTTGAGACAAGGTGACGACCAGCATGATCACAACTTGCATTTCTGTACAATGCCTTCGCCTTAACAGACGGGTCCACTTTCGTCTTTGAAAAGCCTGTTCGTTTTTATCATCCATCTAATTTTCTATCTTTCACTTTAAACACTGTCAGTCTCTCTTAACACATACATCCCACTCAAACGAATTACATGTATAATGCTGGCATTTGTGAGAGCAATTTACACAGTGCTGTGATACAGAAGGAGGAGCAGGCAAATAACAAAAGAGGGTCAATGTCGGTTCTGCATTGTTGTCTGTGTCGATTAAGCTGTAGAAGAAGTAAAGTGAGACGCTCTGAAGAACACAGCCTTGTCTAATCACCTTTCCTCAAATGATGAGAATAAGGCATTTTTAATTCAGAATAATGGGAACAAAGTGAGAGATGGGAGGAAACATAAGAGCTTGTTAGTTACCACCATCAGTTTGCTCTGCAGGCAGGTCCTAAGGGGACTTCTTTTAATCTAGAATCGCCTTGGGCAACAGCTACCCAGCCCTGAAGCGTCCGGACTGGATAAAATTAAGCAAAATCATTGCAATTTAATTCTCTTTGAGAAAGTTGACAACATCTTTTTACCACAGTGTCTTGAATTGGGAGGATGCTATTATAAATTCCTTTATAGGCCTGTTTAACAATTAGCCAGCCATTGGTTTTCCTAACATGCCAATGTGAATAACTGGCATTGTTTTTTTTCTTGCCACTGTCGCTGCTCATGGTGGGACTGTTGGGTGTCTATAAATATAGAGTTGGTCTAGACCTGCTCTATATTAAAATGTGCCCTGAGTTAACTTTAAGATATGGCGCTATATAAATAAAACTGAATTGAATTGAATTCAACTGGCAACAAGTTTATCACAGCCCATCTACTGTACGTACATGATAACAGATTTCAAAGTGATGGCACGACAGAGATCTCCCTGATTTCTCAGAATTTACTTTCTTTCCACAGCATGTACTCTCTGTTCATTACATTAAAACTCCGGATTCTACTTCATAACACGGCTTGGGGACAAATACATCTGTCTCCGGGGCGAGGCAATGCCTTCAGCAGTTCTCACAAACTTCATAGAAGTCGATTGTCTACCAAGCAGCACTTGGATCCATGCTTTTTATTTATCACTTCATATGAAAAACATCCTTGGGTAACAGCATCATTGATACATGTGATTAAAAATTCATAAATTCAGTCTTTTGTTTAAAATGAACAGAATAGGGGCATATTATTTTCTTCAAACATCATTTACATTTGCTAGGGGAGTCTCCCAGTTTTGAAGTTAAATAAGGTTATTGTTTAGCTATTCATTCAGTGCAGGAACACATAATGCACTCAAAGTGATGTTGACTTTGTTATCAGCAAGACAAGTGTCCATGAATTTCTTTTCAATAATTGTGCCCGGCGTTATCTCCCCCGTATGACACAGTCCTAAACAGTGATTTATTACCAAAATATACATTCTGTCCAGGCACATCACTCCTTTAAAGCTGTGAAAGTTCTTCACGGGCAAGTTCACACATAGATGAAGGGCAGTACCAGCCATATTTTGAAAGGAATTTTTAAAGTAAAAAATCTGAAATACTGTATCAATGTCTACCATCGTGTCAAGACAGATGGAAGCAATAGGACATAATTGTTCTCAGGCATGTCTTCATCAGTGAAAAACGAAGACATCCACATAAGGTCCTCAGTGTGTAGAAGATTATCTTATTTCTTGTCTTCAACAAATTTTGAGATTAACAGAGAATCAGATCAAGTTTGAATGTGATCACAAAGGCAGGATTAATAGCATCACTATAGCGAAAAGCTAGCCCACAGCAGAAACACAAGTTAAACAAGCAAAGCAAACGTGTTTTCCCATACATACGTTCACACAGGTCGTCTGTGCAGCAGCTTATTAGGACCCATATTTACGTTTATTTAGGCGACGATCTCTAGTGGCCGTAATAATTAGGAGATTGGGGTGGATGGATGAATCCGACAACACGGGACTTTCACCCAGGAGGCTGCTGTTAGTGTCTTACAAACCATGATCTCTTCTTACAGCAACCAAACTGCAACAGTTTCACAACGTTAAGCACGTGTGTGTTTTCTAGTCAGGAGGATCTTCCTGTGCCTGTGAAAGTATGTACTTATTGTATAAGTATACCAAAAAAGGTGACTGTAAAGTACTGTATATGTGTATGAAAGGAAAGTATACATACATTCAGAAAGCAGAACACAAATGTGATTGAAAATACATGCATGTGAGCCCCTTCTACACAAACACATTTCACATGGACTTGTGCTTGTACATATTCATACATTGCCACCTGTACACAAGTTATTCTCATGTATATAATTCATAACAAAATGAAGAGGAGGACTTGTAGCTCATCATACATAATGTCACATCCCAAAAATCAAATGAAAAGTAATCATTATGTACATTTAATCATTTCTCTGCGTACTTGTAATGCTTATTACTAGTAAGTATCCCCTTAATGTCTTCCTTAAGCCTTTCATGTTTTGAAATGCATTAGCATCTCTACACTTGAAAGATTGGCTACTTAAATGCAATAATTTTCATATGCTGAATCCATCAAACATACTGTAGAAGCACATGCAAAGTGGGTTAACAACCAATTAGGAGCAGCAAATGGCTAAACATCAATGAAAACACTTGCTGTGACTCCAAAGGCCACATCATCATCAGGGGGGGGGGGGGGGGGGGGGGGGGGGGGGGGGGGGGGGGGGGGGGGGGGGGGGCGGGGG
>JAVQJL010086265.1:0-24882 GCA_036024295.1 Nannoperca obscura
CACACACACACACACACACACACACACACACACACACACACACACACACACACACACACACACACACACACACACACACACACACACACACACACACACACACACACACACGATCTAGGTTATTATAATCAGAGAGAGCTGTACTGCCCTCTAGAGGTTAAGAACAATGTTGAACTGATTGTTTTTGTTTATAAATGTGGATGTTGCCATGTGAAGCTATTTATCAAATTTGTATGCATTAGTTAGTTTGTACCCGAGCTGCAACTAACAATTATATAATAAATTAACTGATACATTTTTATATACAGTGTTAGAAAATAGTAAAAAAGAAAATCTAAATTTCCCACACAATGTTATATGCTCAAATTGCTTATTTTATCCAACAAACAGTCAAACCTAAAGATATTCAAGCTACAGTGTTAGCGACCATTTCAAACATTTCACGGTTCCAGTTCCTCACATGTGAGGATTTGCTGCTTTTTCTTGTCATACATTTAAGTAAACTAAATATTTGCGAACTGTTGGTCGGACCAAACAAGCAACACGTCACCTTGAGGTGTAAAACATTGAGATGGGCATTTTTCACAATTTTCTGATGTTTTATAGCATATAAGTTATATATGCAGAATAACTGAAAATCGTTAGTTGCAGCCCTGGTCTGCCTTTATCACCTAACTACATAGCAACATCTTTACATCATACAATAATGCAATCTAATACAACTGCTCTGTAGTAAATAAAGCCTTTAATAAATCCAGCAAAATCAGGTTTTTGTTAAAACTGTATCAGAGGCGTGTTGTTTCAGTTATTTTAGGCTTATCAAAACTTGTATTCAGGAAAAGCTTATCATCCTTAATCAAATATTGGTTGATTAAGCAAATGTATTTAAATTTGCATCCCTAATACCTAAGCATAAACTTTACCTGAGGCCACAGCAAGGCAATGTGAGGAGCCGTAAAAGGGCCAGAATCACCCTGAGGGGCAGCAGAGTGAACACATAGAGAAAGGCATCCAGACAGAGGAAGAAGCCGAACGTCATCAACTAAAGAGTGAGAATGATAGAAAGGCACATAGAGGAAAAATAGTTATTTATTTGTGACTGTTTAAACATTTCCCTCAGTGTTTGTTTGTGTTGTTTACCTTCTCAAGCTCTTTGGGGATGCGGAGGCAGGTGTAGACCCTCTCTCTGCGTTCGGTGTATTTGGCCTCATTGTGTTCCAGGAAGTAGCCTCTGGTGAGCTCAGTAGTTATAAATCTGACCAGAGACAAGTCTAGAGCCAGAAACGGACAGAGACAAAGCATTGGTCACAAACACATAGACCTTAAAGCCTTTTTCCTTTACCAACCATCTTCCCCTATCGTCAGCCTGCTTTGCTTAGAGCTTGCCAGCATCACCTAGCTTAAGGCAAATCCACCTGACAATGATGTCTCTCCCTTTTTCTGACACACACACACACCCTAGGGATAAAAATAGCAACCACCCTACCGTAGATGCAGTTATAATACAGTTAATGGTATTAGTAACACCTGTTTCCTACTATGACATGTCAAATGTCTGCTGTGAAAATGAGGTATTTTGACTGGTCAAGTCCTCGAACTTTACTACTAAATCATTGGAGTGCCTTTTAATTGGAACTAAGAAGCCTTGCACCCGCTAAGCAGCCCTTCTGAATGCGCATGCGCAGAGAAACCACGTCTTACTTTGACAGAGAAGCAAACCGGCCTAATAAGACTCCGGCATGAGTACACGCAGAAGTGCTGTCTTGCTGACAGTCGGGACTCCTAAGACCAGTTATAATTTGGATGCATATAACATAAAGTAGCCAACTAACGTTACTTTAATTCAGCTCACGTGTTTAACAAACATTAGCTGTGTCGATAAAGCTAGTTGCATCCTGACACCAAGTGGGAAAGTCGGAGCAGCGCCCAGAGTTGCACAGACTTATATGATTGAAACTGCAAGTGCGTGCTCAAGCAACGTTACGATAACAGATAAGCACACATTCACTAGAGTGACGCAGTTGTTTAACCAAAAACATGCTCGCTAGCAAGTTAAAACAAACAATCACTTCAGCAGCTAGCTAGCGCTGTCAACCTGGGGTCTAATAACGAGGCTAGCTCTCACCTGACAGGTTGCGTTTCCTGCCTTTACTGGCGCCATTTTTATCCTTGATCCTCAACGTCTCCGTGACTGCGTCTTTCTCCTTGTTCTTCTCTGTTTTGGCAGCCTTTCTGTCCCTCTCGCTGTCCTCCTTCTCCTTCTCTTTCTCCTCTCCCAGACCTGTCGACAGCGAGTCCGCCATCTTTGCCAAACGGTCTCATCTGCTGCCTGGGAGACTGACAACTGCGTCACACGCTCTGATGTCAACACGCCCTGTAGTTTCACCAAATCTGCGGCAGATGTCGCCAAAACCCCGGTGAGCACATCTGCAGCTTGTTTAGTTGTTTATTGACTGAATTAATAATGCTAATAAATAATGATGACCAACGAAATAAATAAATAAATAATACAAAACAAAATGATTTGCTACAAAGACGTTATGTTATATCGGTGTTTTCAATGGTTTTGTTCCTTAGTTGTATTTCTCTTGATCTTTCTAAAACGTTAGTTAAAATTCACACTAGTCCTACATAATTAGTGTTTTCATAAATCTTATTATTAGTTTGTCGTAATATGCACCACTAAAGCACAAAATAAATGCAATGATTTAACATGGATCCTGCATTTTTCTCACAACTTGAGAGCCTGTCTTCTGGCTGGGCTTTGTGTAAAACAATAGTTTTTGTACTTTAGTTATTTAAACATACATTTTAACATGCCAATAGCAATAGAGATGGAGTGGTATTGTTACTCTTACTTAAAGAACAGATGTGAGTATTTCTTCTACCACTGAATGCAGTGGAGTAAAAGCACGAGGCCTTGCATTAAATAGAAATAAGTACTCAAAAGTGTACAGAGTAAATGCAGCTATATAATTCCTTTAAACCACTAATATGCAAAAGTCAGACCTTAATTAATAAGTGGAGCATGCACTGAAACAAAATGAGAGAGGCAGGACAATTATCCTTCATATCTACTCTGACTGGTGCCTCTGTGGTTAGTGCTTTAATATATAACACGACCTTTATTGCCTGTGTCACAATGGGTCATTCTGACACCATTAACTTACATAATTTTATAGCTACAGCCGCATCTAAGGTCACCAATCATGATTAATCTCCAGCGCTAAAGGCCAAATTGCAAAGGCTAATTCAACCCCTGAATGTAGTGTGTGTGAGAGAGGGGGAGAGAGACAGAAAGGGGGAGAGAGGGAGCAGGGATAGAGTTTCTCCCGGTAAGAGATCTCTTTGGCCGCCATAGCTTCGGTTTCTGCTTCTGACTCACACATGCAACATTTTACCAAGAGAAATTACTTTCTTTCCTGATTATGATTCATTTTTCTTTTTCTAAGCTATAGAATAAACTAATGGTTATCGCCGGGCGTGCTTCGCGGTCGCTGCCCGGCGTCCTGTTACCTTCCTCGGGGCACCATGGGCTCGTAAGATGCCTTCGCTGTGGAAGCGGATAACGTTCTCGGTGGCTTCGGTGCTCTGTATCGGCTCGGTGGGCCTCCTGGTCGTGGCCCTGTCCACGGAGCGGTGGGTCACCGGACGGATCCTGTGTAAAACCGGGGCGGAGATAGTGAACGCGTCGCACCCCGAGCTGGACCAGTTCATCGGGGACATTTATTATGGTTTGTTCCGGGGAGCAAAGGCCAAGAAGTGCGGGCTCGGCAGGAGGCGCTCCAAAGTATACAGTAAGATTAAACACATCCTGTGAGCTCTCTGTTCATTCTTGTTAAGAATAGGTAGTATAACCAAAGTGTTCAATATTAAATATGTCAAGAAACCATCATGACATATTTATTTCTTGTAATATGAAAAAAATACAGATCAAATGTGTAATATAACAATGAAATTGTGAAATACAGTAGAACCTGTTCAATTATTAATATATTAAAGTGTGTTGTTTATAGATGACATATATTTATAGATCACCTGCATCACCAGGTCCACACGGGTGTATTTATCAGTGAAAGTGCCTCATAAAACATCTACAGTCCCTAAAGTTTTATCACCTCTAGTAATCAATAAAGCAAACTTACATCCTCTAATGAATCCGCTCTCACCATCAAGAGCAGAACAAGTCCTGCAGATCACAAATATATCACTGAATCTTGGGCAAATGTGTTCAAAATGATGCACAAGCTATATGGAATATGTGAATGTGATGAAATAGAGAAGCCATGAAAACGCAGTCTTAGGTTGAGTATTAAATTCAACGCAAACATATAGATTATATGGAGATATACTGTTACTTAATGCCTATATAATATCTATACCTCACCTGCAAAGCAGCTCACAAGCCTGATAATGTGTCTCTTTATCTGTGTTTCTTTGTTTCTGCCTGGCGGTCCAGTTTTCCCAAAGCTTGTGCGGACGTTGAACGGTGGCCTTCACGTGATGGTGATCCTCTTCCTGCTGATGGCTGTGGGCTTTGCGTTGGTCAGTCTGTCTTTCTGCATTTACAACGCACGCAAGGTTCCCTACCAGAGCATCAAAGGACACAAAGGACTCTACCTGTGGAACTTCATTGCTGGTGAGGCAAATTTTGTCTTTACTCGTTCCCTTAAACTCTTCCTCAAATGTTGCTTTTATTTGTTGTTACTTCACCTTTCCACCCTCGTTTCTTCCATTTGCACTCATGTCCACTTTGTAACTCACTTCTTTCTGTCTCTTCACTCACTTCTTCTTATCTTAACTTTAATTCCCCGAATTTTCTCTCACCCCTCTGAGTGTTTTTTCTTTTATTTCACTTCCTCATGCTTCTGAGCATTTCTTTCCCTCTCTGTTTTCCCTCCCTGACTATTGTCTCCCTCTGTCTCCAGCTCTTTTCGGCGCCCTGGGCATGCTGTGTTTTCTGGCAGCTGTGAGGCACCACCGCCTGACCGAGCGGGTGGCCAATTATCGGGAGAATCTATTTGTGCTGGTTGTCCTGGATGACAGCCTGGACTGGTCTTTCTGGTTGGGTGTTGGCAGTATTGCCACCCACTTTGCTGTCTGTGGAGTGGTTGCCTTGAGCCGTATTAAACTTCCCAAACCGGAGATCAAGAAACCTGAAGAACCTACCGTCTCTTCTCTGGATATGCTCTACTGAAGGACCAACCAGGCGACATTGTTAGCATTTTAATCACTGACTAGAGCAAACCTTAATGACTGACAGCAGAGTGAAACCAACACTGTGCCAGTGCCCCTTTACGTGACTTTTAGACTCATTACAGCCTCATTATAGACTCAAGTTCTTTCTCAACAAATCATTTTCCAGTGAGAATAAATGTTTCTTTGTCTGTGACAATGATATTATTTAAAGGATTGACTGGAAACTGGTTTCTTCATCAAAAAGATACTCTGACTCCTAGTATGATCAACCATTGCCATGGGACTAATATGCTCCTGGTCCTCCATTAACCCCCAGTTCCTCTCACTCTCTTTGTTCAATGTGCACAGTTTCTCTATATTTGAGTATTACCAGGCCCCAGATTTGCTGTGTGGTCATTTGTTAATACACATGAATTTTTGGACTATGAGACATATAAGAATAAAACATGAATAATTAAAATTCTTGAAAGTAGATTTTGTCACAGGGATCCTCTGATCTTGAAAAGAGGCCTCAGATTTCAATTAATTAAGAAAGTGGTGCATTTTCCCAAACAAGTGTCCAATTAAATCAGCAGAAACTATAGTAAGCCTCTAGCTTTTGGGGCAGTTACTTGGTAACTCGTAACCTTGACTGTCATTAAAAATCAAGACATTTTTTTTTACCAGAAAAAAGGATAAAATCTCAGAAAGAGCAACAGAAGATTACAAGTACAAAAAGTGCAAAAATGTTTTGTGAATATTGTGCATTGATGAAGACAAGAAGAAACCTCCCGGTGCCATCAAACACTGATAGGACCTGGACTTTAAACCTTCCTCTTTAACACAAAGTAGTGATGGTTTCTTCTGCTGGAACAGTCAGCCCACACTGGACGAGATGATCTGCATGGTGGCTGCTCAAACACACTGCAGACAACATCAAATTACCAACTCAAGCTCACGTCACTCACTTGTAGTTTCAGACGCTGGTGACTGTGATAACAGAAAAGTCTGAGACACAAACAGCAGATCTTCACGCTTTTTATGGGCTGTCTGTTTCTCTGTGGGTGATATTTGCTGCTTTGCAGGAGTAATAGGGATCTGTTTTTCAGTCACGTTATGGTTCACTGGTTAAATCCTTCAGTCTTTGGTTGAAAGTGTAAGTACCTTTATGAGTTACTATGCAACTATGCATGAATAATGATTTATTATATGATCTTCCATAGCAGAACAGACTTTTCATTCACTTTAACTTGGTCATAAAAAGCTGTTATGAAGGTCAACATAAGAACTATTTTGTACATGTTGAGAAAGGTCACTTTGGCCATCATTAAAGGACGTTTTTGACTTGTTTTAGATTAGGTTCTAACCTCATGTGTTGAGCTGGATGCATGATTTGCAGAACAATGTGAAAGCTTTGGTTCTTTTCTTGTTTGTTTAAGATGCTCCCTGTTTGAGGGGAAAACAAAAAAATTGGTGACAGACATATTTACAGATGACATCAATTAAACAATTAGTTGGACAACTTGTTTCTTCTTTGTGTGTGTGTGTGTGTGTTTGTCTTTTATTTGCTCTCTATAGTACTGTAATATTCTCTTTCCTGAACTTGCAAATAGGAGGTCATGACCCAGTGAAGATTTCCTCATATTATACATCTATGATGAAAAAGACACATGCAGTTAAACTTTTGTCTCCGCTCTCAACAGAAAGTGAGCTTGGAGAGATTCATTATCCTGCTAAACAGTGTGCAAATTAGTCTATGTATTAGATTCAAATGATGTGACCTGCACAGTATGGATATGTAAATAGGAAGTCGATTGAAGTTCTGTGGTTTTGAATCTGATAATCTGACAAAATACACATACGCTGTATGTACGCTGTACGCTGTATCATACGCTGATTTTCCACACGAGATTATTGATTGCTAAATTGGGAATGCACAATCACTAATATTGTTTGCTACAGTGGTAGAGGAAGTACTTGCAAATAGAAGACAATAAAATGCAGAACGGTCCATTTCAGAATAATGTACATTATTGTATTATAATTATTGAAACATGAATGACACATGTTTATATTGTTGTTAAAGTTGGGGCTAATCTTTATTACTGTATGTAATGCTGGGTAGTAACAATTAATATGAATCTTCAAAGAAACTAAAGTTGTCAGTTAACTATAGTGGAGTAAAAAGTATTTGTCTTGTCATTTGAAACATGGACTATAAAGTGGCAGAAAACGAAAATACTCAAGTAAAGTACAAGTACCTCAAAACTGTACTGTAATTGAGTAAATGCACTTAATTACTTCATACCTGCAGCTTCACTCTTCTGACGGCAAGTGGCGACAAAGGCCCGTTTGTTGCCTTTTGGTGACGTATGAAAACCGCGACGCTGTCTGGACGATCTGCCTCTTGCACATGTATGCGACCTCTAAATCTCTGCGTTAGTTTGCTTCGGGTTTTACACATGCAAAACAAATGACAATGCTTCTTCTGAGGAGAGCTGCGCAGACGGCGGTGCGGACAGACAGCCGCAGGTCGCTGTCTGCCTCACAGCATCGCCTGAACGACAGAAAAGTTAGTAGCTAATGTTAGTAGCCTGTCGAACATTAGCCGCGTCAACTGCTAGTTCCAGTGACTCACACAGGACTCATTCGCATTTCATACTGTAGATTCAGATACCTGTACCGTGTTGCTGTGTGTCTGCAGGGACTGGTGCTGGGAGTGTTTGAGAAGGAGGGAGAGGAGGGCAGCCTTCATCTGACACAAGCAGCCGCAGGTTTTGACCAAACTCTGTCTGGGAAACTCACTGAGCTGCTGAAAATGTGAGTCTGTCTGTCATGTGATGATAACCATATACACTCAGTTGCCAGTTTATTGGGTACTCCTACTATACACTAATTCAAATCAAATTCATGTTGTAAAGTTATGATGATCAGGTTTTGTTGACACTATTTTAGAGAGGTATTGAACTGGTTATTTGGGGAACTAAAGGCAAAATCTATTCCACTTATAGACCTTATATGATATGATACCACTTAATAAATTTCTATTGTCACTGTATGTACTGTTTTTTTTTCTTTTGTTTTTTTTAGAAACTTAATTACCAAAAAAGTTTATTTGTTATTGATATTGGCAATATGTTGGGTATTCATTAGTGGTGCCCTGTTTAGATACACTGGAACATATCTGAACTGATACTGCTCTAATGAAAGTGATGGGGTATTAGGCAGATGTGGAGATCCTCATTTATCACTGTTTCGTAGTCACTGTCATTATAAAATTGTAATGACATACTTTTATAAACTTTCATGAACAATACATGATTACAATTTCATGTATGTTTCATGACGGTTTTAATTTTCTTTTACAAAAAAATGAGATTTACAGATTAAACCTCACTGATAGGTTGGTATTTAGTATCGGCCACTTCCCTGAGAAAAAACTGATTAGTACATCCGTAATATTGTATTAACTGTGAATAAAACCTACGATACAAAGGAATTCTTAATGGATATTATACTAACACTTTGTGTCTCACTAGCTTGTTGCATAGTTGGTTAATAAACTAGATTTGTACTTTTCAGCTCTGGACCAGCTCTCAAGAAAGGCAAAAGCAGAATATTTTATGGAATCCACAAGGTAACAAGGTTTGGCATTAGATTAAGAAAGCCCTGTCTCTAGACGACATCACAGTAATTAAATCCTCTCTGTATCTTCTTCAGGACTTCCCCTGTGTGGCAGTAGTTGGGCTGGGTAAGAACAATGCAGGTGTGTGTGGGGCCGAGAGCTGGGACACCAGCAAGGAGAGCATTAGACAAGCAGTGTCAGGTAAGACACGTGACTCTGCTCGTCTCAGTGCTGCCTAAATGGGGAGTTTGTACCAGTCTGATATCTGTGTATTTGTTTGTGTGCGTTCAGCTGGATGCCGGTTGCTTCAGGACCTGGAAGTGAACCACGTGGAGGTGGACGGCTGCGGTGATGCCCAGTCAGCAGCAGAAGGTGCTGCTCTGGGCTTGTTTCACTATGACCAACTCAAATCCAAGAAGAAGACCAAAGTAACCACGCAGCTTCATGGAAGGTAGCTGTAGCAAACTGAATTTCACAGATGTTTGACTCTTGGGTTAATACAGATGTAAGCAGCATCACGCTTATGTTTATAAATGTCTGTGTGTACATGTTCTTAGCGCTGACTCGGCCGGTTGGGATAAAGGAGTCATGTATGCAGAAGGCCAAAACCTGGCGCGGCTACTCATGGAAGCTCCAGCCAATCACATCACTCCTACAGCTTTTGCCCACACTATTGAAGAGAAACTAGCGCCACATGCTGAACGAGTCACAATAAAGAAGAGGTTAGTGCTCCATTCATCATCACTGACTGCGAATTCCAAATATTTTATCACTTAAAATAAGGTCTAGTCTGATTATTGATCATTTTTGCACTCCGAAGAGCAGACAAAGGAAAAGAGATTTTGTCTAATAATGCATGTGTTTATGTGCTGTAGATCTCAGGCTTGGATAGTGGAGCAACAGATGGGAGCGTTTCTTAGCGTGTCTAAAGGTTCAGAGGAGCCCCCCGTCTTCCTGGAGCTACATTACAACGGTTCTCCCGACGGCAGCCAGGCCCCGCTGCTCTTAGTGGGCAAGGGCATCACATTTGACAGGTAAAAAGCAGTAATACACGCTCCAGCTCACTGTCAGTAAGATTTCTCACATAAATGTTACAATGCAGCCATTCATGTTGTTTTGCCCCCTCTCTCTGTTTGCCTGTAGTGGTGGTATTTCCCTGAAGCCGTCTCCTTCTATGGATGCGATGAGAGCCGATATGGGTGGAGCTGCCACCGTGTGTGCATCTATAGTCACAGCAGCAGCTCTGAAACTGCCCATCAACATTATTGGTGAGCTTTTTGACAATATGGATCCTCCAACATCATTTTTCTAAATTTAATGAACATGACTTTATAAACATCCAAAAGATCTTGAATCTTAAAATGTTTTAATATAATGTTTAGGTGAAAACAAATCTCTTAGCTGTCTGTTTCCACTTTTTACAATAAATCAGGTCTGGCTCCCCTGTGTGAGAACATGCCCAGTGGAAAAGCTACTAAACCAGGTGATGTTGTCACAGCCAAAAACGGAAAGACAATTCAGGTGGGTGGAGCCATGATGAAATGTGAAAGTGTGTACACTTATAACGCATGTACGTATGAGCAGGTTGTTATTGTTGTGTACAGGTTGATAATACAGACGCAGAGGGCAGACTGGTTCTCGCCGACGCACTGTGTTATGGGCACACATTCAACCCCAGAGCCATTGTCAATGTCGCTACGCTAACAGGTGGGATGTTTCTATGACTTTATTTGCACAGTGATATTGGTAACTAAAAACAACTTAATGTTTGCATCACATTTACATCATGTAATGAGACTGGTTTCAGCTTCGACTTCACTTTCGCTTGGTACGATTCAAACAAACTGTGGTGTGTTTGCTCATTTGGTTTGGGGGGGAAAACTATCAATTGCTGCGGACCAAACAATCGGACTAAGACCTGAAAAGCTGCATCTCAAGAAAAAAACTGATGGAAGTAATCTGTATAAGCGATTTAATATAATTATGCAAAATCATTTGGTGACTAACCATGGAAACATGTATCTATAAACCCTGTAATTACTGTACAAGATGTCTCTTTTTTTGTCCTGTTCCAGCCTGTCTGTTATTATTCATGACATATAAGGTTCAGCTTTAGTCTCAAGTATTGGTGCTCATAATCACTTATTTCTTCTTAAGCTCTTTGTGACACAAGAGAAGATAAATAAACACATAATGTGCAGGATGTGTGCTGCATGACTTGCTGTCACGTGGGTCCACATAGTGCTAATGATGCAGGATGACAGTCATATGAGTTCATGTTTACAGCTCTTAGTTTGTTGGTAGTAAGTCGGTGTGAACATGAAATGGACAACAACTAAAAGACGAGTTTATATGGACCAACTAAACTACAGGTATGCAAATATAATCGCTATCTATTAAAATGTCTTCTTCTGTCTCTAAGGTGCGATGGATGTAGCTCTTGGCTCAGCAGCAACTGGAGTGTTTACAAACTCTGACTGGCTCTGGGAGCAGCTGCACCAGGTACCGTGTCTGCACAATAAACACACTCACAGCACCTCGGTCTCTCAGCTCCTGTGTTGACTAATGGCGCGTGTGTGCAGGCTAGTGTTGTGACAGGTGACAGAGTGTGGCGGATGCCTTTGTTCCAGCACTACACCAGACAGGTGACTGACAGCCAGCTGGCTGACCTCAACAACATCGGCAAGTACAGCCGGTACGTATCTTGCTGCACTCCTGCTTCAGGCATCAGAGTAGTACGGGGCCCCGTGCTGGTTTAAAATTCATCTGGAACTGTTGTCGGAGCAACAAGTCCTTATTCCCAAACCTGCAAAAGTATTGACAGTTAGCTAGATCATGACCGGTGAACCCTGTTCAATGAGTGTTGATATAATTATGATTTTAGATGAGAACATGCAGGTTATTGTAAAATCACCATGATTGGTTGGTGTTATTACAGTTACATTTTTATAAGGGAGACATACCCATTTTTAAACATGATAAAATATACAACAAAATAAAATTTTGTACACTACAAACAAAAAAACTAATATTTGAGGTACTGTGAGCAAAGAGACATGTACTCAACTAAAAGATTCTAACTGTTAAAAAACAAACGTAGACAGAATATACGGCATTGAATTTTAAATTAACATGGGAAGCCATTAAAGTTGCATGGTAAGGTTTCGTAAGAATAGCAGTTTCATTCAGTAACATACATAACATGAGTCCATGTCCTTATGTCCATCAATCTATCGTCCCACTGTGTGCTGGGGGAGTTCCTAACACATACTGTACCTCAATGGACCTGCAATTACATGATCAGCATTTAGCCAATCATATGAATGCTGATCATGGTTTCAACAAAAATGTTGTTATTCAAGATAACTTCATCCATCATTAACAGCTAAATCCGCAAAGTGCTTTTAAAGAACCAAATTAGCTGGATCGTGTAATAAACTGGGTTATTTTAGCATGTTGGCCTGAAGTAGTTTAGCCACATTTGAAGAACAGGACCTAGGAGCATACTCGTGGCTTTACCTATGTCTGATCGTTGTCTGTTGATGATCTTTCTAGTTCTGGCGGTGCGTGCACAGCAGCGGCCTTCCTGAGAGAGTTCGTCACGGCTCCTCATTGGGCTCATCTGGACATCGCTGGAGTGATGAGTAACAAGGATGAAATTCCCTACCTGAGAAAAGGCATGTCTGGAAGACCAACACGTACACTGGTGGAGTTTGCTGCCAAACTGGCCCACAATGGCTGAGAGACACAAAGTATCAGATCTGACACAAGACTCTCTAACAGTGAGCCTCTTGTCTAGCAAGATTCCACCATGATCTCTCAACACGGACAGAAAGAAAGAGCCAAATGGTTTATAGTTTGGTAGTCCATGCACAATTAAACTGTATAATTTCCATGGAAGAGCTCTGAAAATGTTGGCAGTGATTCATAGCTATATTTTGAAAACCAATCTGATGCCTTGTATGTTTACACCCAGCTAATGCATCATGTAAGAGTTTTTTGCCACAAGTTCAGTGTCACACTGTAATTTATATGTTGCAGAAATAAAGTGTAAGATTTGAATTATGTGTGTGACACATTTGTTATCGCTAGGGCTCTGTTGTTGGATGTACACTACTTGGCCAAAAATGTGTGGACAGCCAAACATGATACCCTTGTGATTGTTAAACACCTCAATCCAAAACCACTCTTGCACTCCAAATGTGTTCTTTAACAGCATCTACCTTTCTGAGAAGGCTTGGCACCAGATTTTGGAACCTGGCTGCAAGGATTTGCTCCCATTCATTCAACAGGAGCATTAGAGAGGTTGAACGCTAATGTTGGACGACAAGTTCTGCCTCAGTTCATCCAAAAGGTCAGTCAAGGTGTTCTCCACACCAAACTCTGAAAAACATTTCTTTATAGGCCTCTAATTGTGCGAGGGGGTAATGTCATGTGGAAAATGGAAGGACACGCCCCAAACTGTTGCCATAAAGTTGAAGACATGCTAGTATCTAAAACGGTTGTTGGTTCCAAACCTTTTTGGCGTATGACCTCCTTTTCGTTCCTTTTCCGTTAATCATACTTAACAGGTCTCGCCCACTGGTCTAAAATATTATTGTGTGCTGTAGCATCAAGATTACTCTTAATTGAAACGAGCCAAACCACCAAAATCAAACCCCAGACCAACAAAAATAATCTAAACAGGGCTGTCCACATATTTTTGACCAGAGAGCGTCAACAGAAACATCCCTCAGTGTGCGCATGTGCGGGCCGGGTAGACAGAAAACACTCAGATCAAGATGGCGTCGTCCATGAGTGGGATGTTCTCCGGTCAGCAGCCGTCTGTTGCACATCCCGTCGGAGGTCCCGGTGTACCTGGCCAGCCGGGCTTCCCCGGTACCGCTACCAGGCCACAGGGAAACAACACGCTGGTTGATGAACTGGAGGCTTCCTTTGAGGTAGGAAGCTAATGTGCTAACTTACGTTAGCGGTGTGTGCTAACTGTTATTAGCTGATTTAGTTAGCTAGGTGAGGTTTATTGTTTCATTCGCTAGTGTTGCTAAGATACTGAAGTATCACGTGGAAAGCTCATCATATTTTACCACGTCTTTATTGAGAAAAGCATGTATATATAACTGTTCTGTAGTCGCTAAAATAAATTAGCTCATTAGCTTCACACCCCGGGCTTCGTAACCTTTAACCCGACACCTCCATCTGTAAATTTCTCCAGTCTCCTTTTCCAACACAAAAGAATCCTCGGGGGATGACAGCTGACATGGAAATTACAATTTTAACCTTTGCTTCCTTTGTGCGTCTCGTATTTCTTAAGTTCGAAAAATAGCAGCTATGCTACATAACATCACAATAACATAGCTGTATTTTTTTAAAATTTTAATTCAAAATGCATTAGCCAAGACTACAACTCTGTCATTTTCCACAGCAGTCATGCACTATGGCCACATCTATAATGTGGTTTACTTTTGATCTGTTTTCCCTGATTTGGACTAAGCCCTTTAGTTGCAAAAGGAAAACAGACTAATTTTGTGCCTCCATCTTTATGCCAACAGCTTTGAATGGCCACCACTTTATTCCACCAGAACAATCCACTCAGTATCAGTACTCAGTATAAATATAAATAATAGTTTATATAATAAAACAATAGGCCTTTTTTACAGCAGACATTTTCACTTTTATAGGTGTTACTAATTAACAATAAACATTAATGTAACTGTCCTATTCAAGTGTCCCAGTAAGTCATGAAAGTGTGACCGCCAGCAGCAACAAAACCATGTTCCTGAAACCAAAGCAGACAAATGGAATTATTTAGGCCTGTGCTTTTTCTACTGTGACATTTCAAAATGTCTTCAGTAAAAAAGGTTCAAACATATCGAATGGTGCAAACTATATAGTACTACTGTCGATCAAGTGTCTAGGTTTCAATTTACTTTTGATGGCCTGTAAAATAGTTTGTTGCCTTGTAGACCTGTCCCAGCTGATTTCCACATAGTGGCACCATGAAACTGAAAGCTGCTCTTGAACGCAGCATTTCTGGCTGCAAGGATTTCAAGGAGATTAGATCAATGTACAAACCATTTCTTTAAAGAAATGGTTTTCATTGGAACGCCCGGAACAGTCGGTCACATACATTATGAGTGAAATGTTCATAGGTCAACATACTTTTAACCATATAGTCGATTATCTTGAATCTTCTCTTCCCATTTAGTTAGGCTAGAAAGATGGTATAATGCAAAAGGGAAACAGATTGTCATGGCAAAGCAACATTAACATTACATTGACAGAGCCCATCCTCGGTCCCTGCCAGGGACTAGAAGGACCTGGATTTCAAAACACTCATTTAGAAAAAGGCTAATTTACAGATGCTGTTCCTTCTGTATTTATTCTTCAGGCATGTTTTGCATCCCTGGTAAGCCAAGACTATGTTAATGGAACTGACCAGGAGGAGATTCGAACTGGTGAGTGAAGCCTCTTATTTGATGTTTTGTATGTTTTCTCTCGTATTGTACTCTGTATATTGATATACATCTGTTTGTCTGTTGATTGCAGGTGTTGACCAGTGCATTCAAAAGTTCCTGGACGTGGCTCGACAGACGGAGTGCTTCTTCTTACAGAAAAGGCTTCAGTTATCTGTGCAGAAACCAGAGCAGGTGGTGAAAGAGGTGAATTGTTATGCTGACTTGCATTCTCAATAAAAACTACTCCTGTTCCAGAGATTATAAGCACAAAACCAACTCTTGGATATCCCAAACTCCTTGTTTTCACATTATCTAAGTTGTACCCAGGGTTCACTGGCATTGCCTTTATTTCTTAGACCTGATTTTATGACATGCTGTGTTATAAATTTCAAGTGTTTACATACAGATATATTTTTCTCCATTTGTTTATGTGCCTTCTCTCTTCTCACGTACATTTTTCTCTCACTTCAGGATGTGTCAGAGTTACGTAATGAGCTACAGAGGAAAGAACTGCTGGTTCAGAAACACTTGTCCAAACTGCACCACTGGCAACAAGTGCTCGAGGATGTGAGCGTGCAGCACCGCAAACCCTCGGACCTCCCCCCTCCCGGACCCCTGGCCTTTCTGGAGCAGGCCTCTGCGAGTCTGCCCCCTGCCCCTTTAAAACCAAACTAACACACCAAGGGTGCGGTCACATTAGACCTGACCTGCAAGTTAGCTACAGCCGGCTGGAGATAAATGGGAAACGCATGCTCGTACAGGCTTGATTTGTAGTGAATGGGAGGTGACAGACGTTTAACGTTACCTTACCAAAACTTTAAAGAAGAGCACACTTGTGCACATACTACGTATGTCGTGTGATGCCCACTATCAAGTGTCAACCTGTGAGAAAGCTGAAGAACAGTTTGCTGTCATTGCCCAGCTGTTCTTTTTTCCAGTATTTTGATTAATGTAAATATTTCTGTTGCTGATTTTTTTTTTTTTTACTGTAAAAATAAAATAAAATTTGTGAGTATTTTGAATGTGGAGTGAAGTCTTAATTATGTTTTTCTTTTTATACAGTGCATACATATAAAAATCAACATCCTGGCTTCTGCTGCTTCAGTTTTGAACGTTCTTTGTTTAAGTTTGTCTCTCAGTGCCTAGACTTTATGGAAATGCAATACTAAATCACCAAAGCTTGTCCCATATGACACTTTAATGCAGGATTTAAAATATCCACACATTTACATTAAGTGTCAAAGTCAAAATGTGTCATTATGGTTTAAAAAAAACCTGCTCATAGCTTTAATTCCATCATCCGTCGCTTTTTATGAAATCAAGAGTGAAATGACTTTGGATAAGCCACGACTGAGCCTCCTGTTGTCTCTAATGTATTCAGCATCTTCACACCATAACAGACTTGTTCTCCCCAGTTTCACAGGTATCGCCTGTCCTGACAGCACAGCCAGACATAAATCTTCACAGATGGGCTCCGGGGGACAAAACTTTTTGCAAAACGGGGGTCTGTTTTGTGGCATAAGAAAACGAGGAACCGTGGATTCGTTGTTGCATCCAAATGGGTTCCACTTTTCTTCTTTGAGATCATGCCAACTGAATTAGCTGCAGTTGTGTAAACATTTGTGATGCATCCTCTACTTGAACCATAACCTTATGGAAGCCCGTTTCTGCCTGGAAAAAATTCAATTGATGAAATGTTGACAACAAATACTCACAGCAAGTCCAATGTATTAGAGACAAAGTCAACATTTTGTTCACTAAGTCACAATTAAGAGAGTAAAATACAATGTTGAGGGAGACATTAAGGCAAAATCATGAGATATCAATATTTTCAGATACTAATTCAAACTTATATGTGAAGTAAGAAATATGAGATACTGAAGAAATGTGATTGTAAGTCAAAATTCTGTTTTATTGTGGATTGGGATTCCTATTAGTTGTTCCAATCTGCAGGTGAAGTGAATTAGTGTGTTTCCTAAAATATCAAACCTCTTCTCTAATGACCTCAAGGTACTGCAAAAAGCAGAAATAAAACTCCAAAGTGCTCAGTGATTGTGAAAAGATAACACTGAACGCTGACAAGATAAAACTTCAGATAAGGAGTCTGGATTCTATCGTTGCCTCGGCAACAACTACTCTTTCTGGGTTATGGGCAAGAGGTAGTAAGTGAACATTGTGTGTCTCACAATACTCTAAACCAAAGTTTGAGACAATAAGTCAAAGTTTCACTTTGTTATTTATATAAAATGATGATAGTAAGTCAAAATATCATGCTATTTTAAATAAAAATGTATATTTAATGTACAGATATTTCTATTTTAACATCCAATGACATCATACAACATTATCCACTGATTTGCACTATTAATGTACAATATAATATTGGGCACTATCTTTTACAGTGTGTATATTCAATACACATTAGAGTAAAATATTCTCATCTTTTATTTTACATAATCTGAGTTTTTATTGTTGTTTGTTCTAACCGTTGTTTTGTGTTGCTGGCTGCTGTAACACTGTAATCTATCTAAAGTAGTCAAATGTTTGACTTTGTTTATTTCCCATTACTAGTAGTAGGCTATTTATTATCGTGTGTGTGAGTGCGTGCGTGTGTGTGTGTGCCTGTCTGTCAGTCACACACTGGTCAGTCTTCCACAGCTAGAGGGAGACAGTTCTTTCTTGTGGGGCGCCTTGGCTGCTCAGAGGACCGTCTTTGCCGACATGTCCTTGTTTGTGCGTTTTAATCAGCGATTGGAAAATAACAGGTAGCCTTGTCCGCCCGCCTCTCGCACCCATATACACCCGGGAGGAAGGAGGGGGGAGTAGAAAATCAAAAGAACCCCCTTTTCTTTGACGCTGCTGTTGACTCCTTTTCCCTGGCGTTTTTGTGTTGTTGTTGTCGCGGGCGCCGACAGAAGCAGCGGTCAGCAGCCGGGCTGGATCGCAACGTGTTCGTACTGAAGTGTCACCGCAGTCGGGCTGTGTATTCACATGAAACACCCTGATTTAATGGGGCTGCCGTCAGCCCGTCTCGCCGCCTCTGGACACATGATCGCCGTGATTCAAGCTTGAATTTAGACCCACTAAAGAGGATATTGTGGATATGGAATGGTGCATGCCGCTGGGCCAAGTTTTCAGCCTCTGAAAAACACCGGAATCATGGACAATCATCCGCTGTAAGTGCAATATAAAAAAGGAGCTGAGTGTGTGTGTGTGTGTCTTGACGTTTCCCAGAGGCTCCTTGACTGATGGTGCCGCATTGAAAGAGACAGCGGCCAGCCGGTGTGGCTGCACACTGGCCGGTGGAGGGGCTGGGGGACCGGTCACTGATACCCGGGGACTGACACCGAGCCTGGCCGGGGGTTATCATTTTCTGATTTGTTGTTATAACAGAGGTGTTTTGTTTATGGCAGAGAAGGGATGTGTGTTAACTGCCATATAGCCATGTGTGTGTGGGTGTGTTTGTGACAGAAAACAAGGGACCACGTGATTTTTCAATGAGCAGCATAATTAGATGGATGTTTTATCATGAAAGGCCATTTGTGTGCTGAACAGTGCATTTAGTGCAGTACATTTCAGAGGCAACATTTTTATTTTTTACTCCACCACATTTGTTTGGCGAACAGTTTACATACAGCATATGATAAGCTTATAAAATATAGTACCATCAACAGCTTCCAACTTCTTTGGCTTCTGACCCCTGAAATGACCCAGAATACTGTTAAGAGTAGAGGGAAAAGTCCAAAAGCTGAATAAAAAATCTGCGTAACTTTGTCTTTGTTTATTTCCTCTCACGACCCCTCAGATTTGTGAGGTGACCTTCTGGAGTGACCAGACCCCACTGTTGGGGACCGCTGGACTAAATTAGTTAACTGTATATGAAGTAGTTTAAATCAGCTCCACCTAGTGCAGCTACAACAGTAAATACTACAAGATGCATCAGTGTTAACTATTAAACAGTGTAATACATAATAAGACATCAGTCACATAAGTACTTTTATTTAAATTACGTTTGTACTTTTACTCAAATTGAATTCTTAAGGACTTTTACTTGCAATGGAATATTTTTACATTGAAGTATTGGTACTGAATACTGAATACTTCCTCCATTCAGTACAGCTGAATATGAGTTAATAACGTTTGTGTATTTGTGGTTGGAAGTGCTGAAGATGTGCAGCATTCAACAGTGACCTCTTTATTAGGTCAGAGCTGGTTTATCATGCAGACCCCCTGGATCTCACTGTGGTAATTTGAGTAATTGCTAATTTGTTAGGGAGCTACAGGGAGTACAAAATCAACTCTGGCCAGCGCTGCATTATCAGATAATGTTGTGGGCCGGAGTTGTAAAGGGTCCCTCTGTCAAAAGCTTATCTGAAAACCTTAATTATTAGTTTATATTGAGCTCACATGAATGCATGTATCTAAAAAAGGTGTGCTTTTAATCTTATCACCTTATACCAATTGATAAATATAAAAGCTGAGGCCAGGTAGTTTTATTCTAGCACAGGAGCACTGGTTGGCTTGCGTCTTTGCTAAATGATAACTTGGAAGGAAAAGGGTAAGTATACTCTGCTGAGAGGGTGGGAGGTGGATGGTGCTGTGTCAGAAGGGGCCAGTTTATTAGGTACTCCTAGCTGTAACAAATGCAGTGTAATTCAAAAGGCCAGCAATAAATCCTATCTTTTTTTACAAGGTTATAATGTTTATTTTTTGTTGAAAGAGGCATTGATGCAACTGTATGATCATTTTGGAGGATGTAGTTTGTGGTGCTGTTGAACTGGACTGCGTTATACTGAAAGGAGGTGTATACTCTTTAATATTATGTGAATATTATATATTATATTCTTATATTCTTCAGCTGGTGAATAGAGTTTCATTTGTGGTGCTCACAGCATTGAAAAATAAACTCAGAATAATCCTGTCAACAGTTTTTATGAGGACTAATGTCTGTTGTAGAAAGTATTGTATTGTACATCTTAAAGCTCCAGAAGACAAAGTAAAAACAACACAGCTTAAAACGTCTAAAGTTAAATAAAAAAAAATCATAATTCATAATAGGTTTCATGTCAGAACAGCATTTGTCATATACTAATCAATCACATCCCTGCTGGTTAGTTTTAACCTGTGACCTCTTTTTCTTTTTCTTCATGTAGTTTGTCCATGCTTGGTGTTCATTGTAAGGATTTTTGTGTATGCTTTGCTGTCTTTAAAAAAAAAAACACAATTCAAAGATTTTAATAGTACACCTGCAGATTGACCTCAAATACAAATTTACATTCAACCTGTTGTGATACACCCTAATTAAAGCAGTGTCTGTATATGAAGTAAGCTATCATGCAGGACGTGTTTACACATGGCTTGCAGATGTCTAAGACACCTCAAACAAAGACCCAGTCAACACATTAAAGGGTGATTTCACCCAAATTACCAAAGAAAATGTTTAAAATTGATTTAAAAAATACATCCATTCACCTCCATTGTATTGGAGTAGAGGCAGAAATCTCAGAACCAAGAGAGGGAAATGAAAAAAATATGTTTGTTTGTTCTTTGGTAATTTGGGTGAATCAACCCTTTAACCACCTAGTTTATAAAAGTATATTAAACTGAAGGCACCAGTAGCAACAGTACATGCTAATTGCTACAGTTCCTCCTAGCTAACAGTTAGCCGGTCAAAAAAGACCTCGCCATAGTTTAAAGTGATTACAAATTTTAGAATTTAGAATTTGAACACAGCTTCAAATTCTGTTTGTTTAAAGTGGCCATTGTATATATAAGATAATACTCTCAGAGGGTAAGGGGTTTTAGAAAAAAACAGCTATGTAACCTTGTTGTGCAGTATCACTTACCTGCCTACCCCCTATATGTACAAGAAAGCAACAGTCCTATATCTGCCCTCAGTAGGCAGCATAGTGGTCTGGACATGCATTATTACTTATTCTCTCGTAATGTGTGTGCTTGTTTGTTTGCTTCATGCATATGTATCTATACTGTTCCTCTCAGGTGCACTAGACTTTGTCCACATGCCCTGGACAAAGAAGACGGGGTCGAGAGGCAAGGTCCTGTCACTCTCAACCCTCGACACATGAGGAAGGCGTTCAAAGTCATGAACGAGCTGCGCAGGTGATCCTCACTCTCTCCTCAGTTTTTGGATGTCTCATCATCCTCCATTCAAAGCTTTAACTGTAACCTCTCAATGTGTTACATGCCCGTACAGCCAGAGCTTGTTGTGTGATGTGACCATAGTGGCGGAGGATGTAGAGATCGCTGCTCACAGAGTGGTTCTGGCTGCCGGGAGCCCATATTTCCACGCTATGTTCACAGGTGAGGACTTTCTTCCATCCATGCTGCTGGACATCCGGCATGATCTTTGCACCAAGTGTTTCAGTGTCTGTGTTTTTTTGAGTTTGTTATGTCTTGTGTGGTAAAGGATGTCTAACACGTGTGTACCAACAGGTGAGATGGCAGAGAGCAGGGCGAAACGAGTGAGGATAAAGGAGATGGACGGCTGGACTCTGGGCCTGCTGGTAGACTACATCTACACAGCGGAGATACAGGTCACAGAGGATAACGTGCAGGTAAAGCCACATATATTTATACTCACATATATGCATTATCTGAGTACCTACATCCTGTTATCCTATTGAGCAGACTTGTACTGTTTAACTTTAATATTTAAAATTTCTTAGGGCTAAATGGCTGTTATATGACAGTATTTGTTATCCAGTTAGTTGGTTTCTCTGGTGCTACATTAATGCTATCAAACAAACATATTACTTTAGTTAGGAGGTTAAGGGGTGATATGGATAATGTATTTATTTGTGTTGAATTAGTCAGATTGATCTTAAATCCCAGTTGACATGGAGCTGGTCAGTGATCAAAATTCTCCAGCAGCTCCTCCAAAAGCCTGAATAGACTTCTTTAAAGATCTAAAGGCAAATCTTCAGAGGTAGCCCTGCGCTAGCAGCTACCATCCAACCAGTGAAGTTATTCCAAACTCCTGAACAGTCCCTTTCTGACCACCCTATCAAATTAAACTGACTTTTCATCCATAACTGATGGACTCTCAGATTGATCCCTAACTGTTCTATGTCCTGTCCCAACAACCTGTTTCAGGAATGATGTCCCATTATTGAAGAAATTGTGCCATTTCAGTTGACCTTTTAAAACAAGTCTTCAGTAAACACAAATTAACAAAGTGAGACGTTTTTATTGCCCTTGGTGACATTTCATGTGTTCATCTTAATTTATCACAACCAGTAACTGTGAATTACTGAGTAAGACGGGGGGTTATTTTCCCACATGATAGTTTTTTTCCGGCCCAGGTCTTTTTCATGCACATGCATATAAAAACATCTTACATGGTAAAGTAATCAGGCCTTTTCAGTACAAGTGTTTAACATATTAACTTGAAAATGGGAATCGTTTCTCGTGATCACATTGATGTTGCTGACATCAGATTGCTGCTGAGATTAGGGAATAATCAGATCTCAGATAATCAGATCAGACTGTTTACAAGCATCTGTTTGTTACACTTGATAAATGGTAACCACGTGTTAAGCACCTTTAAACAAATTTCTAAACTCCTGCCTTACTTACAAGGAACTATACTCTTTTTGGTAAGTGTAAAAGATTAACTAAAATAAAACTTAAAATGCTATTTACAGTTTAGTCTGAAAACACAGACCATGTACTGTTATTAGAGAAGACTCAAGTGGAGCAGTTTAGTTTCTTACTCAAGGAAACTGTAGCAGTGACCAGCAGGTCTGACGATGATGGTGTCTCTATACAACAGGCCAACATTTAATTTAGTTTATCTGCATTATATAGTACCAGAATTACCAGTTTACGCAGGATATTCTGTGTTTGACAGGCGTTGCTGCCTGCAGCAGGCCTGCTCCAGCTGAATGAGGTCAAAAAGGCTTGTTGTGAGTTCCTGAGCTCTCAGCTTCATCCATCCAACTGTCTGGGAATACGAGCCTTCGCTGACCTACACGCCTGCTCTCAGCTCCTCACGCAGGCGAACAGCTACGCAGGTTTGTGTGTGAGCAACTGTGGTTTTGCATGTGTGTGTGTGAATGTGTAAATGTGTTAACGGCTCCTATTGCTCTATTAAAATTGTTTTGTGTGTGTCCTGGAGGATGTGGGACAGTGGAAGAGACAGAATGAGAACAGGTTTAATTAATGAAAATGTTAAGGAACACAGTTGCTGTGTTCAGCTGCAGTCACAGAGTAGTTTTTTAAAATTTGATGTTTATGCTGACAGAGCAACATTTCACTGAGGTGGTTGGGAGTGAAGAGTTCCTCAATTTGGGCATGGAGCAAGTGTCCAGCCTGATTGCCAGCGACAAGCTCACCATCCCCACAGAGGAGAAGGTATACACACATTCACCCTGCTCAGTATACTCAGGTAGGACAGCACGCCCAGATTATTGTACCTGATGTGAATAAAGTGTGTGCTTTAATGTGTAGGTTTTTGAGGCAGTGATAGCTTGGGTCAACCATGATAAAGATGTCCGGCAGGAACACTTGGCTCACCTGATGGAACATGTCCGCCTGCCGCTCCTCTCCAGAGAATACCTGGTGCAGGTATGAGTGTCTGCATCTGTATGTTTTTGTTTGTGCTGTTAAACTGAACGGGGCTGATGCTGTGTCACTTAGCATCTGACTAGCTTAGCTGCGGTTTAGAACCGGTCCAGCTAAACCGGAACATGAAGAAGCTACTATACTGGACCTTTGTTTCCACTGTTGTTGTATAATTAATCAATTTGAGTGAATGCAATTACACCATGAGTAATGTTGTGTGCACGTTGATTGAGATTCTAACCTTTGACAGTGGCCTGATGTCTTGATGCAACACTGATAATGAATTGTGTTGCACCGATGAACAGAACTTGTTGCACACATGACAGTTGACTCTCAGCACCATTAAGTAATATTGTTCTACAAATTTCAGTTAGTGTACATCATGTTGTACCACATGTGCCAGATCTTTCTTTTCAATCCAAAGCAGTATCAATAATCTGTTAGTATTAACCAGTGGTGGAAGAAGTATTTAAATCACTTTCAATACAATTACAAATACCACACTATAAAAATACTTCTTTACAAGTAAAAATCCTACATTCAAAACATAAATAAGTAAAATAACAGAGTTTTAAGCAACAAGTTGTACTTAAAGTATCAAAGTAAAATCACTCAGTGTTATATTAACTTTATTGATTTATTCATTGTGTAAGCGGTACTTTAATGTAGTACTTGGTTGGTCGACCTGGAGCTAATTTTAGATACTTTATTTAGTGTTGGGAAGTTTAATCTATAATAATGCATTATATTGAGTTAAACCAGGTCTTAAACCTCAGATACACTCTGCAGGAGGTTAGGTGATTTCTAGAGGAGCACAGCAACCGGATTCAGACTAAACCACAGGTGCAGTAGACTTTAAGGCAGACAACACAGGTTTGGACCCATCATAAGGCTGATCTTATCAGTGGATCTAATCATATCTAAAGGCTTGGACATTTCAAAGATTGCCATACAGGATGTTGCTCTTTCAGATCATTACAGTATTTTCTGTGAGGTGTCTGTTATTCCTGATGCACTCACCAGGTCAGAGGTCATCAAAAA
>JAVQJL010086267.1:0-11397 GCA_036024295.1 Nannoperca obscura
TTTTGTTTAAGTAATTATTGCACACTTTCTGTAAATCCTATAAACCTCATTTCACTTCTCAAATATCACTGTGTTTGTCTGCTATATGATATATTTAACTGAAATTGCTGATCTGAACAACCAATGAAAATCTTGAAAATGATCAGGGGTGCCCAAACTTTTGCATGCCACTTTATGAGTGTGCAGTGTACAGTATGTGTGTGCCAGCAGGACAGAAAATCACATATTACTCCAAAACTTACACAATTACACCCATCGAACACAACAAACATTGCCTTTATTCCAAAAGCCTTGCAAGAGTTTGATCCTGTCGCTGCTGCATTCATGGGAATTTCTAGCAAGACGTTCTGGGTGGGCCACTTCATGTACTGCACTTGATACACTGTCACTCAACAAAATCATATGGCTGAGATAAACAATCTTATTTTCTTGATTGACAGCCCTGCGTGTCTGAGCAGAAGTGCTGCTTCTTTCAAAGAAGAAAGGCTTCAAAACATATTTTCTTACATCCAAGATTAAATTACAATTGTTGGAACTTGGTATTGGTATTGAGAAATTTCCAGCAGCATCGGGCCTTGTACTGACTGCCACAGCTGGATGGTTTGTAACAGTTTGGAACAGATTGCCATAACAAAACCACAGCAGATGCAAACTCTACAGTAAATCTTTCATTAATAGTCCAAGACAGATTTGCTGGAACAGTGTCTATTAAAGAATGGATAGTCACAGTGGCAATGAGAGCCTGCCTTAAGACTGAGGCCAAGTTTGAGATAGACCTTTCCAGAACGACCACTTCTTTAAGCCCAAGGGTGCTTCACATCCAGTCTGAAGGATGGAGTGGGCCGCTGCAGAGAAGGCTCTTTGTTTGTGAGTTGGGGGCATTACTTCATACCCCTCACTCCTTTCCTTTCATTGTCTAATCTGGATGGGGGCTGTTCTGTCCCTGGAGGTAGAGGTGTGGACCAGCATGCTCAGATTATGAGTAAAATGTATTACACACAAAAGTCTCGCCTAGTCTGGTGGGCTCAGTGAGGAACAGGGCGAGGTGCATCCGCTTCCTGTTGCGAGCTGACCCCGCCTCTGTTGCCTCATGTAGAGTTCAGCCTGACTTTGAAATGTGAAACCAATAGGCCAGTTTGAGAGAGGGGCTGGGCTTGAGCTCTCAAATAAATAATAAATCAAATAAATCTTGATTTTTCAAGGTTCATGTTTACAGTCCACAGTTTAAAAGCATGTCCAGATTTCCCGTCGAGGCTGCTTTTTTTGCAAAAGCACACAAGAAGAGTTTGCCTGGCGAAGTCCAGTCCAACCAGCCAATTATTGTTAAGAGAACATGTGACTCAATCACATGAAAGATAGATACAATTTGAGCCTTTTTATGTGCTAGAGGTTTTGCAGAATAAAAAATTGTCTCTGAATTAAAGTGCATTTTACAAACCGTCACTCCTTGCTCTCCTCGGTCTCCTCTGGCTCCCCTTATGCCTGGACCGCCCTGAAACACAGGCCAAACACATACTGAAAAGACAGCACATAATCACCGTTTGCATATTGTGCTCATAGAAATAGAGTAACGGCTATGAAACACGCCTCTGCAAAAGTACGTATCCCTCAGAGACTTTTTCCAACATGGAAATTGGAGTTCATTTTTAAAAATGAACCATGCATGTCTTTGATATGAATGGATTATAAATTTTATGGACACAGGCCAACGCTGATCTGTGCTGTAAACTGCCCCTCTGAGCTCTGCACTTTATTACGCTGCATCTGTAAGTAACAGCAGGAGTCTGGAGCTGTAAACCTCGGGCTGAACCCTCTCGCCCCAAGGTTTATCCGGGGACAAACTACACACATCTGTTTGTCACTGGCCCATTTGGGATACAGCCTCTTCCTGTGTTTGCTTAAATAGGTCTCCCCCGGGAACAAGGGGGCGGCTAGGTAGTTCCTACAGTATTTAGCCAGAGGGGACAGGAGGGATGGTTGGAAGACAAGGGAGGAATATGAGAGGAGACACACAGATGTGGTGGAAGCAAGAGCCAAATGGAACCATCATAAGAATGTTTTATATAAATATAGGTTTCTAAATGTATACCAATGAAAAGTTGAAACCCATCAAACTGTTGACCCAAGTATGAAGTTTGTCGGTTTGATTTACCACTCAGGAGTCATTAGCAAGATCTGCAGAGATAATCTGCAGACATGTATCTGTATTTATTACTTACATGACTTTATTAAGCAGCTGTACATGATGTTTATGGGGCCTGTTTCCACATTTGCTGCCACTGCATATTGTTTAAGTCTATCTCAATATAAAAATCACATGCCCATTTGTATGTTGAAATTGTGATGATTCCTCCTGTCTTATACTGGCCATGAAGTGATCTGTTCCCCTGTAAAAGGTAAGGGACAAAATATGCAGTCCTTGTTCTCTGCAAAAAGAAATTCTCAGGGTTAACCGAAGCTAATATGAGACTATGGGCTATGATGAGCAGTCTGAGCTAGACAGATAAAGGGGTGTATCTTCTCTTATGCACCCCCCCATATAAAAAATTTTTAGTACAACATTTCCTCTTTGTATTTTCCTGGCATGTTTTTTTGTTTTTGCTGTAGAGGAACACTCGTGAAGGTATGTTGCCGAGTCACAAAGTCAACAATAAGCCTTCAGGCAAGTGCCAGGACAGAGATACACACTCAAACTCAGCATGCTGAAGCCTAATATTAGCTTGAGCTGAACAGAAATGTATTTTTGTACAGGAAGAGGACTGCGAGTTTTATCCCCCATCAACAGTGGAGTGGTGCTGGAAAATGACCGCTTAAAGGCCAGTATGGAGAGAAGGAAGGACTGCAACCAACTATATGGTGTGTGAGAACTGAAATAAGGTCGACTAAAAGACAGAAGCAATCCTCTAAATTCTCCCTTTGCCAGCGAAGAGACAAAATGTGACTTCAGGTAAGGAATGGCACTACAATACCCTTTCAAATGCAATGATTGTTGCTATTGTAAATTCATGTTAGGAAAAAAAGACATTTTATTTAAAATGATTGATTATGTTTGTCAATTCAGCAATTTGTCTCAGCAAGTTGTTTTTAATGGATTTTTGCAAAACAATGTGAGCACATGACTTGTTGGAGGTCGGGCCAACCTGCAGAGAAACTGAAAGTGGCTTCCAACAGCAACAATACAAATAATTGTGTTTAGATTTTTCATGGGCCTTTAATGATGTAAATAATTACACCGCTATTATCATTTGATGGAGCAATTTGACGCCAAAGGCAAATTTACATTTTTTAAACAACACTTGGGTTTCAGACAGCATGGGCACAGTTCAATTTTAAGAGAGATAGCAGGCAGTGCATGTCTTTTTTCCCTTAATGTCAGATTGATTGCTGACTGATGTTTGGTATTGAGCAGAGTGTGTGCCAAAATCAGGCAGCATAGGTTGTAATTCAGTTGGGGCAATCAAAATCATTTCAAATATGACTCCAAGATTTACAGAACTGAAGAGGCCTCCTGCTGTGCCAGAGGATTAAAAAACATACACAAACACAAACACAGAAATTGTGAACCAGTGTTTTGGATGATGATAGTGTCAGTGTGGAGATGTAGCCATGATTCAGATTGACAAAATACCTTCTTGTCTGTGTAGATATGTTATAGACAAGAGTACATATATTCTGTTTGACCTTTATAAGAACTGTTTTGAGCTCTAATAATCTCTTTGACTACTAAAGTTTCTTAATATAAAACAATTATCTGCTCTCCAGCTCATTTGCCTTTTCCTGGCAGTTTTCTGTGTGTTTAGACACTGCATCAGGTGTCCCCATAGATCTAAGTATTTATTTAGCTGTCTTCACTCTCCTTGGTTTATCACAATAAGTAAAGTCTTTGCAGCACAACAACAAACTCTGTACACATCCATTGTTTACAGTGGAAGTCTCTGTTTTCACAGTCTGTTGGGACTTTGAAAAGTTCTCCTGTCTGTAGAAAGCGTGTCTTCCACAGGGGATACAATACATTTATTGTGTTAACAACCATTATATTATGTTAACAAGGGGAATGGCACTGACATTTCTTCTTTCCTCAAAACCCCACTGACTATAGCGTGCAGATTTCGTCATTAAACCATTTATCTACACCCATATGCTGCCGTTAAAATGTGATTTAAGAAGCCCATTCAATTCCAGCGAGAGAAACAGACAGAGACAGAGACAGATAGGCACAGAGAGGCATTGAGTGATAATATAAAAAAGAGAGAAAGAGAAAAAGAGTCTCTGTACAGTACTGCTATTGATCTCTGGTTTAGAGAGGACATCAGAGTGAAAGAGGGAAGAGAGATGGAGGCGATAGAAGTCAACGCACAGTATGGAGAGCGGGAAAAAATTAAGCTCAATTTAGTAGTTTAAACACATTCTTGGATTAACTAGGAATTTATCTTGCATTAGAAATAAGTGAAATGTATGTTTCTGGTATCAGGATGAAACGTCAAAGAGGGACAGAGGCAAAAACAAAGAGATGTAGACAACTAGAACTGAGGGCTGTGGCCTCTGGACACAACCCTACAGATGAGTAAGTGGATCTGGCTCATCAGACATGGACGAAAATTGGGCAGATTGTAATCGGCTGTGATAAATGGAATCGCCATATAATTACTTTCTCAAACTATAGCAGTGGTGATCCACAGTCCTCTCATGCCCTCAGTACCCAAGGATGGAGACAAGAGAGAGAAAACTTAAGAAGGGAGAAAAATGAGAGAAAACAAAAGAGATATAGAGATTGGGGAAAAGAAGACAGAAAGGGATGGAAAATGCAGAGTGGGAGAGAGTGAAAGAGAGAAAAAAGAGATAAAGAAGAGAGAATATAGACAAAAGTCTGTAAATGAACTCATTTACTTGCTCTCATCTCTCAGCCTCTATCAGGTTTCACCTGCTACTGCGTGCGAAGAATACAGCTTCTCCACAAGCCCATCCCTTCTCTCTCTAACACACTGCCACCCCAAAGAAAACACCCTGAGATTTATAACTCTACATTTCAGAGGTCTGATTAAAAAATATCAACTTTAGAAGTAAAACTGTTACTGGATATAACTTTATCAGCGGAGACTGACTGTGTCTGGATAATAAATAAATTGTGTATAAAGCGATGTACTGGCACTTTTTGATAATATGTCTTTATAGTGGTGGACAGGTATGGATTGGCCACTGTCATTAACCTTTGTATTTTTCAACTTTAATTAAATAAAAGAATAAATGACCAAATGAAAGAATAAGTGAGCTCTTACAGGGGGCCCGGATGGTCCTGGAGGTCCTTTGCTGTCCTGGGAGCAGGTACAGGCATGAGGCATGGAAGGGCACTGCTCCTCAACTCTCTGAAAACACACAAACACAACAAGTGATATAATTGAAAACTTCACCTACCTACACCCGGAGCTTGCCAGCAAACAAGATAACAATGGCAAAACATGCTCATCACTTGCCAACTTATCTTAGGTCTCTGGATCAGGTCTTTGACTCCCAGCAGTCTGAGCTGCCTCAGGTATTAAACTCATGGTACAAAACAATCAGTGTTTACTTGGTCCCCTTGACTACTGATGAACTATTCTATCAAAAGTTCTTATCTTTCAGAAGCTGCACTTGTTTTAACATTTAAATGGTTGTTAAAGTTGATAATGAAAGTGATGTGCCCTTCATGTATGTGGAGTGGACAAAATATAAGAAGCCCCTTCCAGTATGTACAGTAATGCAATGCAATACTACCAGTAACTACAGCCTAATAATTATCACAGAGTTGAATCACAAGTTTTCTGACCTTTCTGAATGTTACTGTATTGCAGCGATGTACCTCATTAACTGGTAATCTGTTTGTTGTGTGGGTATGTTTTATGCCTGTTGATCATGATGATAATTGGTGCTCTTATACAGGCACACTCAGACTTGACTTGCACATGTGTGAGAAAGACAACGTTGGTCATTCTGGAGGTGCTCATTAGGTGCATTTCTATCACATAAATGAAATTACCCTTCTGACCACAGGCACTATTAGCAGTGGCATTTCTTTGCCAGCGCTAATAGCCATTCACTCAGATTCCAAGTAATTTGGCTTTAATTCTGGCTCTTATCATTCTGGTTTCATAGTAACTCAATTTGATCATAACCACAATTATCACTCTAATTATCTAAGGCTGTAATATTCAGAGCCCTCAACTACTGCACACTCACTGAGGAAAGGCACAAAATGATGTGTTAAAGTGTATGTGTGTGTGTGTGTCAGAGAGTATATGTATGTGTGAGTTTCTTACCAACGCTGGCAGCTCGCAACATTTATCTCTGCTGGCCCAGGATGTGCTGCAGATGATGTCAAACATCTGGAGCTGGAACTGTAAACACACACACACACACACACACACACACACACACACACGCATGAGTACACTCACGAACACACAAACCAATTCCATTAATACTGCAATTACAATATTATCAATTAGCACATTTCAGATTGCAGAAGTAAAACAGAGGCAACATTAGAAAAGGAACATTAACCATGGTATTTCGTAATGATGTGGATTTGTGGCGTTTCTGTGGTGATAAGAAACAGCAAAAGAGAGAGTTTGGCTGCTGACAAGCTTCTAATGACCGGCTGGGAGATATATACATGAAGTCTGGATGATAGCTTCAACGAAAAACATGAATGTTCTGGAGGCTCCACTAGTCTGTAGAGCAGGATTCACTTCTAACATATACTGTGACATATACTGTTTATTTTATTAGAAGGGGAGTTTCTTCTTTTTCTAGTATCTACACTCCTACCCATCTAGAAACCAGACGTTTCATTACTGTAACCTTCAACAAAGATCTATATCAAACTTAATATATGTATATATCACAACTTAAACTATGGAAAACTCCCACTTTAAATGATTGTGAAACTGTTTTATCTAGAAAATTAAATATGCTGACACAAACTGAAGACTTGGGTGAGATTCTGTCGGCTAGTGAAAAACTGGGTGATAATTTTCTCTCTGCCACTGTTTCAATTGCACGATTATAATCTTCATTACTTTGTTTAAAGAGAAGTCTTCTGTATGGAAATATTGTACCTGGTTTGATCAGGTTTAATCTTTACTTTACTGTCATATGTACTATTTCAAGTACAGATAGGGCCCCTGATGGGTCATTTGCAAATTTAAAAGCAGTCAGACAAGCAGACAACAAATGGAAATTTGAGTCAAATGTTTTTAATTGCCACCCTGCAGCCCGTGTGAAGTCTCATTCCAGTAATTAAGTCCTGTTATTAAAGCACTACAACTAACGTTGAGACCCAAAAGATACAGACTCACTGTGATCTGTTTGGGGTTTTGAACCAGATTCATAGAATCTGGGCCTGGCTGATTGAAACCTTGAGAAAAATGTCACGATTATAATTATATGATTTAATTTAGTCATGCTGATGTACTGTCACTTTTGTAATCCTCTAAATGAACTCATCACCTGAAAATCCACAGGCTGAGCTGTCATTATGAATGGGCACAACACACCCAACTTAAGAGTCTCTAGATAATAACAATAAAGACTTAAAGTACAGACGGTAAAGCAGAATAAACTGACTGATTTGTATCCGTCCAAACATGACAAATAACACACCTTTGAAGGACAATCTGGTGGTAAGTGGAGAAAATGTCAAATGTTTCATTATTTTCCTGCGAAAAAACTTCATGCAGCATTTTCCAGCTGATCCCTTTCAATGGAGCAGCTAAGAGGTATAAATGCCCAGGATATCTCACCTTGCCCTTTGCCAGTGTGTGCTTTTTTTTTTGAGTGCTGGCATTACTTGATGTGTAGAATATAGTATCTAACAAAGTATATGTAAAGCACTTTGTACATTTCCACTTGCAATAAATAAAATGAATTCCAGCTGAGTGACTCATTGAAATGGTTTTGGATATTAATGGTTGCGCCTTTATAGGCCATAATGGTTCACACAAACACATTGCTGGTTGATTATTGCAATCAATGCACAAGAGACAATTATACCAGCCAGATGATCATCTCTTGATTAAAGCAGAATTTAATTTTTTCTTTCTTTAACTGTAGTTTACATCATACAGCCAGACCTGCTCTAGGAGGAAATATTAAAAACAAGCATTTATTTTTATGAATATGTAAAACAGATTAGTCTAACTTGAAGATTTTATCAATATCTTGCTTTTGTTGACCCTCCTATATTCTACTGCCCTGATAAGCTGATTATACTTCCTGTCTGAAGGACACCTATCACTTTTCTAAGACCTGTGGAAACCCTGCACGTAGTTATGCAATCACTGTCTCTTCAGAGAGCACAAGACACAAGAACTCATACTGACTGGAGCAGAGAAGTCCCGCCTGCCTCTGGACTGAACCATCCTTCCGAGGATCTCCACTCCATCGGTGGTAATGTTACCAGCAGCATTGACGGATTTCTCCCCAACCACAGAACAGTCTAACACAACCTTCACCGACGTCTTGCTGATGGTTACATGGAGCTGTGTGGGAGAGAGAGAGGATGATATATAAGAAATACTTTGGAGTATTCAATCTACAGCTAGATCAGATAAGATGTGAAAATGTCTTCTGACCCAAATATCTTGAGATTATAATAAAACGGTTTACAGAGATACAGATGGGATATCCACATCATTTTAGCAACTAGTTTGCCTCAATAATAAATCCTCATTCAGTCTGTATTACCCTTTATTATATAACTAGACATTAACACAAACTACTGAATAGACAGAATCAATAAAACAGAGGTCTAACATCATTTTAAGTGCAACATTTTCACAGCTGTTGCATCTCTGACCAGCCAGAATAGAAAACGCTTGACTACTTCTTGTGTGTAGGTGCACCAACAACAATAGGCCACCTCTTTACTGACGCATCACAGTGACAATGACTTCCTTTACTTTTGTGGGTTTTTTTAGAAACGAAGGTTAAAAGCATCTATGCACACAAATTGGCCCGTCGAGTCAGAATGCCTGTGAGCTCAAACTGCCTCCTTAGAGGAAACCAGTGCCAGTGCGATGAACTGTGAAATTCAACTAGTCGCATGGTTAATGAGCAAAGAGGGCTGCATCCTGCTGAAGGATTGTAATAAACTAGACTATTAACACCTGTATGTTTCACTGTTATGGGAGGTTTCTTGTCAGTCTTTCTCTCTTTCACACCCTCAATAAAAATACACATGCAGTGTAAGTCGGAACATGAATGCATGTGGGACGCACATACACCTACACACACACACACATGCACGCACACACACACACAGACACACACACACACACACACACATACACAGGATAGCAAGGAACAGCTAATGTGGAGTTAGACAAAGTTCATATTCGAGTGTCAGAGCCCATTCTTTGGCTGACGTCTGAACGGCTGCTTTATAATGACTTTCTGTTCTCACCCTCCATTCTGCACACTTCACTGGGCATGATGTGTGTGTGTGTGTGTGACTGTGAGAGAAAAATCCTCTTAAGGTGCAGACATTTTAGCGGTGTTTTCTGTCATTTTGTGGTTTCAGTTAGGGTAACATTAGTGGTTAGAGATTGAATATAAGACATTGAAATGTCTAAGGTATATAATAAATGTATATGTTTCAGTGTGTGTGTGTGTGTGTGTGTGTGTGTTAAAGATGCCAGTCAATCTTCCTCAGGCTAGCTGGTCTCTCTATTTACTCCAGCAGTGACTCAGACATATTTTCAGTCTGGAGGAAGTTTGTTCTGGACTATTTGAACCATTCCTCTGCTCTTACACTTGAGCTACATGAAATCTGAAAAACCTGGCCAACAGCAGCAGCCATCAGAAAGGTGTTGTTTCAAAAAAAAAACTCATAAAATTCTACTGATGGTGTATTATTTCAAGTACAGATAGGGCCCCCAATGGGTAATTTATTTACAGTAAAAGCTGCATATGAAAACATCATAAAAATATATGAACATTCGTAGGTTGTAGACATGATACAAGCAGCCCCTGTGTTTTAGATTTGGGAATGGATTTTTCCTTCATCTGCCATTACTTTTCTTTTCTTTTTCCCTTTTTTCAATATGAAAATCAAACTTGTAGAAACTTTAAACCTGAGTTATATCTCACAGTGAACACCATGGGTTTTTATTGTTGTAATGCAGATGTCTGCACTACATTACCGTGCAACAGTAATAGGACCCTGATGAAAATAAACAGTAATGATGATGGATTACTTAACTCGAAGTGTAAAGAAAAGTGCAAACAAGTGTAACAGTGGACCCGTGTTCTCAAGCATTACTTGCTAAAAGTAGCTGATATCTACAATTTAAACAAACAAGAACGTCACATCCAAGACAAAATTCTACTTTGTCCACTTATTTATGTTGGTCAAACATGGTCTACTCATGACATCATGACAGTATCTGAAGACAGTAAATAGTTGCCTAATTTAAACATTACCAACATGTTTTGTTGTTGTTTTGGTTCTTAAATGGCTGACATGAGACAGAGACAAAGCTCAGATTTAAAACTTCGGATCAGTTTTACTGGCCAACATTCAAAACAAAGAAAAACAAAAGACCTGACCACAAGAAATGAAGATAAAATATAAAAAACAGCAGCGTAATGTTTTTCATTCTGTGCTGCTCCTGGCAGGTCAGATGTCTGACTGGAAACTACAGGATCCATCCACAGCTGATATCACTGCCAGCACAAGATGAATTAGCCTCTCAGAGATACAGTTCTGTATTTTCTATGCTACTGCTGTCTTACACATCAACAGTATCTTTCTTTAATATAAAGCACCTGATTTGTTTGTGTCTCTCTGTGTCAGCAGATGTTTTTTTTTTTTCTTATCATTTTTCAGACAAATTACTTTTTATTTTCTAAAACACTGACAGTGCTACATTATAGTTGTCATGTTGCATATAGGACTTTGTAGTAATCTCGCAAATTGAATAATAAGTCTGTTGTACTCTGATAGCAAAAACCCCAAACATTATCATTTATTGAATATAAACATTATCTTTACTGAATATAAATGTAAAAACACGGAAAAATCAACAGAATAAGAAAAACTGAAAAGTGTTCTTTGTGCAACATTTTAGACAGCTTCGACTTTCTTTAATGTTTTTGTTTTTTTAATCGCTCAACGCAGAATGAAAATGAAAACTAGTTCCTGAAAGCACATTCAACAAGCAGATTCCAAGAGATTAAAGCGCAAAGTTAATACCAGAGTATTCTAAGGATTGCAATCTTAACAACAAAATATGTAAGAAGAGTATGGAGAGAATTTTGTTTCTTTTTAAAACAGTCAAAAAAAGTGGTTTGAGAGAGAAACTTTCCACACTTTTGCTTTCAAACTCTAAACTTTTGCTTTCAAACCCTAAAATTTTGCTT